>CACRXK020000191.1:79042-99864 GCA_902702795.2 Paramuricea clavata | reverse complement strand
CACAGGCAGAACCAGACACAGTACTAAAATGCGGTGCCCTGCAAAAAACATTTCTGGCGTTTCGGCTACAAGTAAACTTATATAAAATAATACGCTAGATGGGGCCCCTAGATTTCTCCTGTTGGCTAATACATGAAGTTTCTAGTGAGGGAAAAGTGAGCGCGCGAGGTCTGCGAGGACCCACCATCGAATTTTTATCGAATTTCTAAAGCTTTTTCATGTGACGTTTAATGTTACGCTTACATTTGTTTTGGACTTTGGCCACTGTCAGTTCTATATTTTTTATAAAGTTTTGGTTTCTTAGTGTGATAAATCTGTGTATATAGTCTATATAATGTGGTAAATGCACCTAGCAGATATGACTTGACAGACTTGATATGAAATCGCACATGTTTAATATCTGTCACCTCTGATTGCCCTTTAACCCCTGGTCTTTGCTACTTCAGTCTTTGCTACTTCAATATATATTGCTTCTTGCCTTCTTTTCAGTTCCATTCACAGCTCACTAGTCGCTGCGAGTAATCACTGTGCTTGATATAATTTGCGCTCTTTACTGTGGTTCTATTTGCTTTTGATGCCCGCAGCAATCCCTACCTTGCAGGTACCCTAGTTTAATATTTAGCACGCTACATTCTCCTGTCTGCCGCCAGTTGGTCCGTACGTTAGGGTCGAAACTGCATTTTAAAGCCTTCAAAATAAAATATTTTGGGCTCAAAATACTATCAAAATGAAGAGAAAAGTGAGACGAATCGACTGGCATACGGCCGAAAACGAGAAAACCCAACAATTCCGAAGTTATCAAGGATCAAACGGACTGCATTTTTAATTAGTTTAGGGACCGGTCATTATTTATGGCGGGGGGTGGCACCGAAGAGAAAAGGGTTGGGTAAACAAAATTTTGAGTGAGTAAAAGGTTGGGTAAATTTAAAACGAAACAACTCAAAGGTTGGGTAATAAAAATTTATTGTCATTTCCAAAGCATGACCCACTCAAATATTGAAGACTGAAAACTTCAATGTCAACAGTCATATGTCAATACAATATGTGAATCAATCAGAGTCACTATCTTGATGATTTTCCGATTTGTTGGCAGACAAATGGTGTCTCCAAAGAATGTAAATGTGCAGACAACATGAAACTTTAGACTGCAGAAAAGTCGGTAAATTTCACAAGCCGAACGTTATCAAACTCGTATCACAAAGGACATGTGTGACAACTGAATAGTAAAAGTGGTAAAGGACATGTGTGACAACTGAATGACATCCTTTTGTAACGTTTTTGGCCAGGGGTGGGTATTTATTTTTTAAATGATATTTGAGGTTGGGTAATCAAATTTTTGATTTTTTAATGGTTGGGTCAGCAAAATTTTTGGCACGAAAAACATTTCTCTTCGGTGCCACCCCCCATCATAAATAATGACCCGTCCCTTAGTAATTTTGAGCGATTTGTAAACAATACAATTTCGCTTATTAAAACTGCACATTAAAAGCTTCAAAATATAATATTTTGGGCTCAAACTACTAACAAAATAAAGAGAAAAGTGAGACGAATCCACTGGTATACGGCCGAAAAAGAGAAAACCAACAATACGAAAGTTATCAAGGTCAAATATATTGCACTTTTAATTATGTTTAATAATTTTGAGCGATTTGTGAACAATACAATTTCGCTTGTCTTTCAAAGGCCATAAATCGCTAGAATACTGTAGTTTAGTAATACATTTGACATCTGTGAGTATAATTTCTTACACTGAATCGAACGGTGGTATTTTTGTCCTTATTGGGCGCATAAAACCAGAGATAAGACGCAGCAAAATGTCAATCGTGAGAGTTCGAGTTGTAATTCGAAAGAAAACTTTCCTCGAAAAAAGGAATTCGGAAAACGTGAAGGATTATTTTGAGCGGCTTTTGTCTTTCAAAGGCGACAAATACCTAGAATAGAAGTCAATTTTGAAATCAATTTTCCATCCGTAAACACAACTTTACACGCTGATTCGAACTGTGGTATTTTTGTCCTTGTTTGACGCATAAAACCAGAGATAAAGCTGAGCAAACTTGTCGATCATCATGAGTGTACACGATTAATAATAATTAATAAATTCCGAGCACGTGCAAGGAATTTTTGGTACGCGATTAAGGAAACGTATTGATGCGAACAAACAAACAAACTAACAAACGGACAAACTCACAGGCAGAATATAATGCGGTGCCAAAAATGGGCACGGGCACCGCAATATAATGCGGTGCCAAAAATGGCACGGGCACCGCAATTTCAGTAAGAAATTACCTCATGCTCCATATCCGCGTTCCGCAACCCGTATCATGCTTCATTCACAGCCTGCGTCATGCATAGAGCCCGTCAGCCCGACACGCAGGCTACCCTTGGCCACGTGCTATTAACCAATTTCCATCATGAGCTTCGCAGCATTTTAAAATATCATGACAATTCTGAGGCAAATTTGCAAATTTTAAAGACATGGCTGACATGCCTACCGATGAAGTTGGCTTCGAATTAAGCCGTATTCATGGTCTTCGTGCTGATTTACCAGACAACCTCTTATGCACACTGTGCAAGCATGTCCTTCGTCACCCTGTACAGACGCAGTGTTCACAACAACAGCATTATTTTTGTAAGTCATGTATCCTTCGCCGCCTACACAGCAAGAAAAGATGTCCACAATGTGACGAAGTTTTGACTGTTGAGGCTTTAGAACCATATAAACACGCCATTGATGTTTTGGGAGAGCTCAAAATACGCTGTGATAATGAAGGTTGCGATGAAGTTACGACGATTGATCAACTTGAAACACATGTTGCAAGTTGCGGCTTTACACCAGTAAAGTGTGGTGGATGTGAAGAGATGGTGAATAGAGTGGAATTACAACAACATGAAAAATCTGATTGTGTCGGACGTACAGTGGAATGTCAGGTATTTAAAAGCGCGTTTATTTAATAGCTTGGCTGGCATGTTATATAAAAAAACACAGACTGGACTGGGAAAACACGGAGTCTGTGTTTTACAAATCGTGGACCGAGTCAGTGTTTTACAGATCGCGGACTGAGATTTGTAAAACACAGACTCAGTCCATGTTTTACAAATCGTGGACTGAGATTTGTGAAACACTGACTGACTCACTAAATATATCCAGGGTTCGTACGCCCCCTGGAAGTCCTGGAAAACCCTGGATTTTTATTTTAGTCCTGAAAAACCCTTCAAAACCCTGGAATTTCAAATTTATCCCTGGAAAACTGAGAAACTGAGCTGGGTATAGGATTATACCTATACTATTTTTAAAACACTCTTAAAAAGAAAGATTGAACAAAAGTTTCTTGCATTATATATAGTCGCAGCATTTCTTGGGCATATGGTGTGACCTTTCGTTCAAACTGGCACAAACCCAAAAACTATCTGTGCAAGATGAAGTACTAGCCGTTGCGAACGTTTCATATCGGTTAAACACTTTTAGTTAAACATATTCCAAATGCCCCTGGGAAAAGGATGAAAAAAGTCCTGGAAAACCCTGGATTTTTTAAATTATGAAGGTGTACAAACCCTGTATATCACGTTTGTTGATGTATGTATTTCTCAATAAAGACTTTTATTAATATATTATCCCCGAGCTGGCAGCGTGAAGCGCCGTGTGAGGGTACTAATTCCCCCCGGCTATTTACACCCGGGGAAACAAAAGCATTAGCGAAGTCTAAAGTTCAGCAATGATCGCGGGCGTGGCTCACTGAGCGTGGGTAGTCATCCTCACTGATCTCAAAAATATGGTGGACTGTCATGAATAGCGAACACTGTGATTGGTCCAATTTAAAGTTTGCATTATAACGACTGCATGATGACAGTGAAATAGCAAACATTTCTTGATTTGATGATTGATATAAAATTTCTTGCAAATATATTTCATTTTTGCTTGCATTTTTGCAAGATTTTGTAAATTTCAAGAAAGAAAGGGCTAAAGAATCGGCTAAAAGAAGGGAGCCGACGTTAACGAAGGTAAGTTTGTTTTAAATATTGATTTTATAATTGCTTTAAAACCCGATGGCCTTTGCGTATATGAAACAACTAAACAAGATAGCATATAATTTCAGTGTATCTTTAATATTGATTTCTTTTTTTATTATTAATTAATATTGAATTTTTTAAATAAAAAAGAAAGCAAAGTTATTTGTATGCAATAATTTGAAATCATTTTATTGCAAACTCAAAGTTTATCGATAAAGCCATTTAATTAAAGGCAGTTTAGTTTTATAAAGAACATTTTAAAGCGTTTTGCGAAGCGTTTGTGGTTGAATTTTACCTTAAATTGAAGCTTATATTACGTATAATATCATACCTAACATATATATGTTGGGAAATTGATAATTTTGTAATTAAAAGTGATATTTTTAGGCGATTTTTCATTTGTATTAAGAATATATTCTTAAAAAATTATCGTGTTACCTTGACAACTACTTTAGATGCTTCATGTTCGGAAAATACAATGGTTTTGTCAGCAAGGCGAGGGTTTCTGCATTGGATTGGATTGGATTGGAAAACTTTATTTAAACAGGTTAGCCTCTTCAGCCGAAAGCTGGTATTCATGAGGGACCTGCATTTAAATTATTTTACACAAATGTATGTAGTATAATAAGATTTAAACATGCAATTCACACTATCAATTACGTAAATAATTCCAAATTTGAGTTTTGAAACTAGAAAGTGTCGTTGCCTCTTTAACTCTAATAGGCAATTTATTATATTGTAAAGGTCCATTAAATCTAAAGGTTCTCTTACCAAGTTCAAGCTTCATCTTAGGAAGATGTAGATCGTTTTTCCTCCTTGTATTGTGTTGATGAATCTTATAGTTTTGAATAAGAAGTTCGCTTATATTACTAGGATAAAGGTCATTTAGGCATTTATAAACAAAAATACAAACATGCATTTCTCTTCTTCTTTGTAAACTTATCCAGTTTAATGCATGTATTTTCTAGTTATTATTACTACTCTGCGTTTTACAATACCGTCGCTTGCAACTAAGGATGAACGGTCGCAGATAGAACATTGTCTATTCTCATGACAAAATTCAATGTTTTTTACCAAGAAAGTTCAATATTTGTGATGTCAGTGATGATCATGATCATTTGATGGTTTCAATTCGCTCAACCAATCAACTTGCAGCTTGTTGAACGTGATTGGCTGATCAGGGTAAAAACTGTCAAGTGCACTTGACAAACATGGAAGATTCTAATGCGAATAGGCAATGTTTTTATGAGCGACTGTTCATCCTTAGTTGCAAGCGACGGTACATAAATTAAATAATATATTAAATAAAACATAAATTAAATAAAATAGTACATTAAATAAAAATCTTAGGCAGAGAATGTTTATTTTAATTTTAATTATGTCTAAAGGCGTTTCCTCAAAGACGCCCTCTCTTCTCCCACCCGCACTAAGCAGGCTAAAAATTACGGGAACCACTGAGTATTTTAATAAAATATAAAACAACGGTAACTCCGAAAATAAACATTTTAATATTCTAGCTTTCGACTAAGATTCAGTCATCATCAGGAATGATGCCAGGTTACATTATAATATATAGTGAAGATTAAGTAATTTGATATGTACAGAAACGATTAGTTAAATATTACAAGTTCTTTTGATGCCTTAGTTCCGTGATTAAGTTCAGGTTTAAGTCGTCTAATGCCAATGATCAGATCTGTCTATAATCTTAGAGTTAGTAAATATAAGTTCTGAAAGTATGCAAGTTTGAGTTGGGTTAGTTTCTTCGTCTGGATACAGTTCTAAAATGGATTTGATATGTTGAAAGTGTTTGCATGATGTGATGTGGTTAAAGACTTCAGATTTGTTGTCCAGTGAGTGTTCTTTGATTCTGGTGTAGAAGCAGCGATCTGTTTTACCGATGTATCTACTTTTACATCCAGGACAGGTGAATTCGTACACTACCGGGCTTTGGTATTTAGCCGGTGTTTTATCTTTGTTTGAGAGGAACGAGGTTGGTATAAATTACTATACCTTATTGTTTTGAGTATTAAAACAGATGAACAGCGTTCAATCTTAGGAACATGCTCAGCCATGTGGGACTTTGTGCCACTATTGTCAAGGAAAATCATGCGTATATCAAATTCAAATGTGGCTGTTTCTTAATGTACATAGCTGTAATCCTATGCAGATACCATTTAGTGTTGCCAGTAATCATAACTAGACGAAACCATTCTTGATATTAACTCTATCTGATATTTGTTGGGATTGTATATCAAAACCGCAACCGTACCATTGTAAAATGAATCTAATCAAGAATGGTTTCATCTAATTATGATTAACACTAAATGGTATCTGCTATAAGAGCTATATCTATACAGGATACATCTATTTAAATATATGAAACGGCCACATTTGATATACGCATGAGTTTCCTCGACAATAGTGGCACAAAGCCTCAAATGGCTGAGCATATTCCTAAGATTGAACGCTGTTCATCTGTTTACTTAAAACAATAAATCAATAATAGTAACTTATACCAACCTTAGCTCCAGGATATGATTATTCCTTGACTATATCTATTATGTCGCAATACCCGCCAAAACTCTCACAACTGAACAATACTGGACTGAGTCTGTGAACGGTCGCTCATAAAAACATTGCCTATTCGTTTGTAGCCTGCTTGGCAGGCCCTCAATTTTATTGGGGGGGGGCTGATTTGCAGCGGGCAGGATTTTGGCAGGCTCCGCGGGCCCCCGGAGCCTGCCAAAATCCTGCCCGCTGCAAATCAGGCCCCCCATAAAATTGAGGGCCTGCCACGCAGGCTAATTCGTGTGAGATTCTTTGATGTTTGTCAAGAGCACTTGACTGGTTTTAATCTGGTCAGCCATTCTCGTTCAACGAGCTCCAAGCTGATTGGTTAAGCAAATTGAAACCATCAAATGATCATGATCATCACAAACATTGAACTTTCTCGGTAAAAACATTGAACTTTGTCATGAGAAAAGACAATGTTTTATCTGCCATCGTTCATCCTTAGTTGCAAGCGACGATATTGTAAAATGCGGCTGAGTCAGTATTTTACAAATTGAGTCATTGATTTGTAAAACATGGACTCAGTCTGCATTTTCTCGGTCCAGTCCTGTCCGTGTTTTACAACATGCTTTAATAAAGCTCAGGGGTTTCAGAATGATTTGAAGTAGAAGGTTCTACCAAAAAAGTAGCCGGCTGTGACTGATAGTTAAAAAATCTCGCAGAGACGGTGGCGTGCCCTCGCATGGAAATTTAAAAAATTTTCGCCGCAAATTAACAATCAAATAATATAGAATACGTAAAAAGACAAAGTACAACTGCATGTTAACATGTTAGATTTAGATGTCATTTGCATTTATACTTGTAAGTGACAATGTACTTTAGTGTGCTACTAGTAGTTTAATTTTTACAGCTGCATGAACAGAATGACAATGTACACTACAGTAATAGTATTAATTTGTGAGTCCGAAATCATTAATCAAATGATGTTATACTTACATGTATGTACGTACGTAATGAACTTCACTTCATCACTTTTTCTTTCTTTTGCTATGTATGGTACTATGTATTATAATTTATCTTATTGATCTTCCAAATAAGTGATGTTTTGCTTGAATTCAGGGCTTGAATTTTATCGCGGCAATTGCCGTAGTGGGAGAACAAATCATCATTGCCGCAACGACGACAATTTTTTGCCGTATAGTATAATTTTTAAACTGTTCACTGTGCATTACTATTTTGATACTTGAATTCAGATGTTGATCAAATCATCCGTAAATTACTCTTTTAATCTCAGTTTTCTTCGAAAAAAAACACTAAAGAAATACGTAAACATGTTTCTATAGCTTGTCAGCAACCCAAATTAACATTAAAATTAAATTTTTATTACAGTAATTTGAAAAAACTGCCGCGTGGAAACTCTACGGCAATTTTTAACACCATTGCCGTCGATTGATTTCAGGGAAATTCGAGGCCTCCTTGAATTCCAATTGGAACATAACAAACATCGTGTTGGTTCGCTTGTACCTTTGTATATAAAATTTTTCCTGTGACCAGACGAAAAGTAGCCGGCGGTAAAAGTTCAAGTAGCCGGCGGAACTCCGCCGTCCGCCGGCTTATTCTGAAACCCCTGAAAGCTTAGTGCTTAGATAAAAAAATACAAAACAAGTGAAACTCCAAAAATCGATAACATTTTTATTTCTAAAAATTCTTAGATAAAAAGGCCTTTGCATTAATGCATACCACCCCTCCTCCCTCAAATAAGCCCTCTCAATCCCTTCAAAGCTAACATCTTCTGAGCCATCACCCTTTACAGCAAATAAACACATATTCTGAAGTTCATCTGTCTACAAATCGAGTTTGTTCTGCTTGATTGATTCTTTCATGAAGGGGAGAGGGGTTAGGCCTAAAAAAATACCTGTGGTTCCGGTTCCCGACCGACCCTATTTTTTTCTGCCGACCCTATTATTTTTTCAACGTGACCCTATTTTCTCCGGGTGGTTGCGGGCTGCTCATACAGCGCGCCAAAATGGCGTCTGTTGTCACACTAATTATTGAACCAAATTGCCTAAATTCATCCATAGGAAATACGCATTTCTAGTTTAATATTGATGTCGGGACTCTACTGCAAATGGCCCAGCAAAAAAAAAACCCCAAAACATGAAAAAAATATTTAAAAAAAAAATATTTCCGACCTATCGACCCTAACTTTTTCACGATATGAAACCGGAACCACAGGTATTTTTTTTAGGCTGCTTAACACATGATCTCTGATTATTGATGTGAGTGTAGTCTGTAGTGAACGACTGTGAGCAGTATACTAATTTTGGCAATAGTGGTGGATAATGCTTAGGTAAAAAATGTTCGAGACATACCATTTTTCACCATCCCCAAAACTAATATACCGTCATTTGTTAAAGATAATGTAAAGTCTGCTCTGCACATACGTTCTGTGCAGGCCTACATTCCAATGGTCGGGACCCGACCATTGGAAAGTTATTAATATTTTGCACCTTCCGAACTTTCTTGAATTGAATCTCTAGTCTGTATTCATTTAGAAGCATAGCAAACCAAACTGTAGTACTGAGTTCAAAATGTAAACAAAGCGTTTGTTACGAACTTTACAGCATCTTTAAATTTTTCAGTCGTATTTTCGTAAATTTATCAGAATTTTTGCTATAAGAATAACTAGTACTTTTTATAATCAGAACCACTCAAATATTTTCGCTGACTACGAAAACAGTTTGCCGATAAATCCATTATTTTGCCGACAAGATGTATTCAGGTCTCAGGAGGGGTGTCACACTCAGGGGCGTAGGAGCCCCCCAAGTTTTCAAAAGTGCCCTTTTTCCGGGAGCAAAGTGCCCTTTACCTCCGTGAAAAATGCCGTTTAGATTGCATTTTTTGCCCAGTGGCCTTTGATTTATGATTGTATTTGTTTTTGTATTTCCTGAAAAATCCTGTTATTTTCGGGTAAAATTATGATATGTCCGGAAAAATTTTGTTATTTTGGGGAAAAATATGATATCTGCGGAAAAATTTTTGGTACGTCCGGAAAATTTTTGTTATTTTCGGGGAAAAATGTGATATGTCCGGAATATTTTTTGAGATGACCTCCGGGAAAAAATTATTAGGTGCCCTTTTCATTTCAAAAGTGGCCCTCGAAGCCTGCCCCCCCCCCCCCGAACTTTTAGATGCTTCCTACGCCCCTGGTCACACTCCACCCTCTAGAGATGGCCCTGAATATACGGTTTATAAAATACTGGTGTGGAGGTTTTAAAGGACGTGTATTACTGGGGAAGTCTGGGGGCATTGTTTCCTGGAAAATGTTTGAAATATGAAGCCCTGGAATGTCATTTTCTGCATTCTGAGTACCATATTTATTTGGGCACCCTATTTTATGTCAACAGTCAGTCAAACAACCAGTCACAAAACACCTTACATTTTACATTATCGCAATCCAAGTCAGAAGAGACTAGGCCAAGCTTTTATCCATTTCAAATGCATTGATCACTTTAACCTTTTGTTAACTTGTTGGTGTTCTTCTTTATGGTAGGTATGCGGTGAGAAGGTAAATTACCGCAAACGAAAACTTCACTGCTATGTGACTAATCAAGATATGAGTGATGTCAAGAAGCAAATGTTGGATACTAAGGATGAAGTTTGTGCTGTGAAAGAAGCTGTTGTAAACATGAGCAAGTTAGTTTCGTGTCAATTGACAGCTGTTAAAGAGCACCTGAGCGGCATGAAACAGGGCGTAACCTCAATCAACAAAGAGTATTTTGCCATGCAGAAAGAAGTTGAAGGAAATGCTTCATATGAGCTGAATATTGGTGTCCCTATCAAGACCGATATTGTAATTGCTGGTGGTTGTGACGTGTTGTCTGTCGAGAAATTTGATTGGCTCTTGATGAGGTGGATCAATCTCAAACCTATGAAGTTAGATAGGTATTTGGCATCAGCTTTTGCCTATAAGGGCTGGATGTATGTTTGCGGGGGGAGATTGTGGGAAGGGGGCGATACACTAGAGAGGCTCAGTTTGGTAGATGATGCTGCTGAATGGGAAGGGGTCCCTGTAAAGTTACCCCAGGAGGTTTTTTCCCATGTCAGTGTTGTCTACCAGAATGAGGTTGTTGTAATTGGAGGTGAGAGTGGCCTCTTTGCCAGCCGAGATATTGATAAAGTCAGTTTGGTTGAGCCTTATGATTCCAAATTAATCTGCCGCATGCCTGAGCCAAGAATGCACCATGGGGCTCAACTGTTTGACGACAAGGTGGTTATTGTTGGTGGTACCCTAACTGGCTATAAAGAAGGCATCCTGAATTCAGTGCTGGTCTACGACATCACCAAAAACTGTTGTCTGTCGTTGGCACCCCTTCCATTTCCTGTGCGCCTGATGGCAACCGTTGCCTGGAAGGATAACATTATCATCATTGGGGGAGAAGACAAGAATGGCAACATTTTAAACACAGTTGTGAGTTATAATGTAACTGTGAAGAATATCAAAATGCTGCCTGCCATGAAACAGAAGAGAAGAGAGTGCACAGCTGTTTTGAGTGGGAGTGTAATTGTTGTGATGGGAGGATGGAATGGTAATGAAATCACAAATTCTGCAGAATATTTCGATTTTGCAACAAACGTGTGGGCAGACCTTCCTGCAATGAAGGAAAAACGGTGTGGAGCACCTGGTATTGCCAAACCTTTCATTACATAGTTTATAAGTAACACTATCCTGCTTTATGACTGTAATGGTAATGACTAATGTAGTGGACAGATAGAATTAGACATAAACTGTTTTATTACTCTGGTAGCAACACTATCATGCGATGTCAAGTGCAATTAGACACTATAAGAATCTATAAAAACCTTTTAGATTATTGTTTAAAACATTTTATTCATTAGCGGGTGACACTGTTGTTGTGTGCAACGAGCAGGATTCAAATGAGCAATAACCTGTTAAAAATTGTTGGCATTTTGTTTGAAAAAAAAAGTGATGTGCAGTTTTCTATATTTTGACCAAACAAGTGTTGTGCAAATTGCGTGTTGTATAGTAAGAATTGGTCATGAAGTAAAACAAAAACCACTGGGATTTTACATATGCTTGTCCTTTCCAATTCGAAATCTCTGAAGATTTATTGATTTGAATCAGAACGACTGTATTTCACTCTTTACAACACGTATATTTGTACAGTTTATTGTATTTTAAAATTTTAAATAGTGATGTTTATATTTTAAACGGACAAAATCAACATTGTCATTGAAGTAGTATGATAATTATGATTTTTTATATTATATACATAGACATAGTCATAGTATAGACTATAGTATAGAGAAACATTATTTTGGGTCTAGAAGGTTGTTTTTCATAAACTATTGTTGTAAGATTATCAGGTTAATAATATATAATTTTAAAGAGTCCTGGTCAACCACAATGCAATGCGCGCTTTTGTTTACGTTTTTCCGTTACTTTTATCAATTGTTGCCGCCATTTTCGAGGCCACACAAAATGGCTGCCTCTGGCCCACAACGTAACAGAAACGTAAACGCACGCATTGCATTGTGGTTGACCAGGACTCAGTTTAAGAATATGTTTGGGTACAACCTAGTTGCTAGTGTTTATGCTGGTTTTGTTACACAGGGTGAAGGTCATGGTGCTATTCCAACCTGTAGTATGCACGCTAATTATCTACCAGTTTAACAATCATATGCATGACAATGCAAGTACCCTTTTAGCAAAGTTCTGTCGTGCTCAAAGGAAAATAGGTTTTTTGTAGATGGAATTTTCGAAAATTCAATCTACTGTCTGTACTGACAAAAAACCCATCTACTATTAGTCGGACGATATGCCCAAAAATCTCAATTATCAAAAATCTCTATCTCATTATTTACCCAAAAGAAGCCTTACAGTGTCTCAGAATCTGCGCAGATGATACAGACGTTCTTATGATTTCGATCCTTGCACACATTCCAACATCTTGCAACATATTTCTAACATGTTGGTGTACGTACTCCGCCTCCGGTGAAATTATTTAAGATGTTACTCCGAGTGTGTCCAAACAGGGAAAGCTGAAACGTTTGCTTGACTCCGGTTGGAATCAACCCCCCGAGTCTCGGAGTGGCATCAATTCAGGGCTCAAATGGGTAACGGCAACCTCGCAAGCCAGGGTCTTTATTTACTTCCGCACGGCGATATGCTGTAGCGCCGTGCGGAAGTAAAGACCCCGCGGCTTGCGAGGTTGGGATAACGGGAGCTGTTTTTGACCGGTCATTGATACGCTTATACGAACAGCGAAACAAACTCAGTAGAAACTTGTTTCGACACATCATAGTTTCATGTTTTAATTCAAGACGTCAGCATTCTCAAATCATTAATAATTCATGAGCAATTCAGCCAATGTCAATGATAATCACCTATTTGATCACAAGATGCCATTTGGATAACCCGGTGAAACTTGATGAAAGTCACTAGTGTTTTCATCAAATATCTTAATTACGCCTGCAAAATTACTTGAATAGAATTCCTAATTACGTTATGCTTGGTTAAGAATTCTATTCAAATCAGCAAACGAAAACATTCTGTGACGTCTCGATTCATTTGAGAAGCCATATAAAATATAAACAACTCGAGCTCGTGTCTCATCGGGATATCCAAACACTCGAAAACAATGTATGTTACATTGTTTTCTCGTGTTTGGATATCCCGGTGAAACACTCGCTCTCGTTGTTCATATATTACATCACATTGTCATTGGGAGGCATGAAAATGTGGCCGGTCAAAATGACCGATGAGGTAAAAGTGACCGGTCAAGAGGCATTTTTGGCCGGTCATTGTCCTTGACCGGCCATTATTTTGAGCCCTGATTTCAACTTAGCTAACATCAGCTTTGTTCCAAAATTGTTGGTCCAGCAATCTTGGATGAAAATCTTGAGATGTCAGTGCGAACATTCAACATTGCAACATATCTAGTTTGAAAAATTGCGTAGTTGTGAATCGTAGAAAAGTTGAACTCTGGAAATGAGGTTGAACCATCTTCTACCCAACATGATCTCTTCTCAAAATTAAGGCTGTGTTGTCTTAATTGTAAAACTTTTGAAAATTAAGGATATGGCTAATTTGAAATTCTCCAAATTTAAGCTATAAAACTAATGGCCTTAGAAGGGAGGCTGCACGCGCAGGAGGCTGCACGCGCAGTATCTAAACCGAATTCAAATATAATAATTGCTGGTGACATTAACAATTTAAATATTCGATCTGTTCTTAATCAACTTCCATTTACCCAACACGTTAAGACCCCTACGAGAGGGCTAAAAATATTAGATGTCTTTATTACAAATGTCCCAAACTATTGGAAATCTGTTAAAGTTGTAAAAAGCTTGGTGAGATCCGACCATGATATGGTTATCACATACCCCCGAAACATAGATAAAGCAATAAGGACAAATTCCTATTTCAGAGATGTGAGACAACATCATCAATTGAATATGCTTCGTGAACTTGAATCTATTGATTGGAACACGATAATTATGAATAGTCGTAACCTAGATGAGATAACTCTAAAATTTTATGAAATAATATGGCCAAAACTCGATAAGAGCTTCCCATTAATCAAGGTCAGAACGTCATCACGCGACCCTCCGTTGTCTCCTCTTGTGAACCACCTTCTGAATCAAAGGAAAAGAGCCATACAAAACGGAAATACTGAAGCAAATACACGATTGCAAGAAAAAATCAACAAGTTAATTCGGGAAAATCAATTAAGTGCAGTCAAACAGGAGTTTGGCAACCAGAAAACTGGATCGAAAAGTTGGTGGTCTAACGTAAATAGCATTACCTCGAGAAAAAAGAAACATGATGTATCTGTAAGTGCTTCTCTTAACCCTAGTGAAATTAACAAATATTTTCAAAGTGTGAATACAGGCCCAAATTATACGACTCCCGAGCCTCTTCAAATCTCCGAAGGAACAAGAATTCCTTCGTTGTCAATTCATGAAGTTCAACATCTATTAAGCTACGTTTACACGCTGCGATTAATCGTGTACGATTCGTTTTCTGGCGTATGTCATTGAGTAAACACGCGTAAGCTGGCTACATTTGAAATTTCTTTTTAACGAAACGGCAAAGAGATTATGGCGCCAGCACTCATTTTAATACGCCAGAATACGAATCGTGCACGATTAATCGTAGCGTGTAAACGTAGCATGCATTACTGAATCAAAAACGCTCTTCATCGGGTCCGGTCAATCTGCCATATTGGTTTTGGAAATCGTTTGCTATTGAATTAGCTCCTATTGTCACAGAAATTTTTAACATGTCACTAAAAACCAGCAAAGTATCTCAGAAATGGAAATCCGCTAATTTATTACCACTCCCTAAAGAATCACCATTAAATTCGTGCAACCAGTTAAGACCAATCTCTCTGACGGACATCATCATGAGACTATTCGAGAAGTGCGTGTATAAATCTGAAATCGCACCTATCACAAGAAATAACATTGGTCCTGACCAATTTGCTTATAAAAAGGGTCACAACTCGACTATGGCCCTGATTAAATCCCAACATCAATGGCTAGAGTGGCTGGATAAAAACGCTAATTATGTTAGAGTCTGTCCTTCGATTTCAGCAAAGCATTTGACAGTGTGCCCCACGATCTTTTGTTTGAAAAAGTTAAAAAGCTACCCATTAATCCGTATGTGGTGAACTGGTTAATTAGCTTTCTAGAAAATAGAATACAAAGAGTAATGGTTGATGGAATTGTTACAGAATATTTATATATTAATCGTGGTGTCCCTCAATGTACCGTTTTAAGCCCAGTTCTTTTCTCAATAATGGTTGATGATATTAAAACTGGTGATTTGACGTTAGGAGTGCCTGGCAACGAAAGTGGTGACACATCTCGATCTGAAGCTGCCTGTTAACAGGATTGGGCGGAAGAGAATAGAATGCCCTTAAACTTGGAAAAAACGTACGAAATGGTTGTTCCCAGACACACCTCTATAGTTTTGCCTGAGCTTATCCCTTCAATTAAGCGAAAAACATGGCTAAAGCTTTTGGGAGTTACTCTACAAGATAATCCGTGCAACTGGGATTTGCACTTCGAAGAAATGCTCAAAAAAGCAAGTGGACGAATGTACATTATGAGAGTTTGCAAATACTATGGACTATCAATTAAACAATTAGATCTGCTGTTTGATAGCCTAATTATGTCGATATGTCAAATAGATAATTCATTAAACGTGCACATAAGAATGGTTATATATCAAAACGAACACACATTAAAGAAATACGTGATAAGAGAGATAAGAAACTGTGGAACAAAATAACATCAACTGGGGACAATGCATTGCTTGAACTGCTGCCGGAAAAAAGTAGGTTACTTAGGCCTAGAGGGCATGAGTATGAACTCCCCCTAGTGAGAACAGAAATATTCAAAAGGTCGTTCATAAATCGTCTGTATAACTTTGTTTAGACTTTAATGTATTTAAAACTTTTTAAAACTTACAATTACGACATAGCCTTAATTTTCGGAAGAGATCGAGCTGTTCCTGGCCTTCTCGCACAATCTGGTTCCCCGAGCCTGCGATCCTCGGGAAGGAGGAAGCCAGGAATCCTGGCTAAGATTCAACTACGCATTCCATTTCAACGGCCAATCAGATTCCTCCCTGAAACGGATCATCCCAGAGCCTCACGTTCCTTCCCGGGGATCGCAGGCTCGGGGAACGAGATTGCCTTTCGCAATGGTCGCGACAAGTTGTCTGTAAACTGTAATAATTATCACTTATTTACTGCATGAGACCGAGGGAAACGGTGTGTTTTGTGGACCCGAGACCGCCGTTGTTGCCCGAGGCGAAGCAGAGGGCAACCACGGCAGTCGAGGGGCCACAAAACACACTGCTTTCCCGAGGTCTCAGTAGATAAGTGTTTTGTTATATAGTATATAAGTGTCAAAGTATAAATAATTCACCGGTTATTGGAGTGAACTTAATTTGAAACCAAAACTGGATAAATGGAACGCCGTAAATGTTTAATAAAAAGTTTAAAAAATGAACTTTGGAACTTCATGGGTGCAATACACCCATTTTATTATTGACCGGTCAATGTTTCATTGTAGCCGGTTGCCTCCTCGGCAAAGCACGCAGTGAACATTACGTTTTGTGGACCGGCACGTGATACGGTCTTGACCAATCGGCAAAGAGAAAAATTGATAACAATGATAAATTATTGCATATAATCGCATTGCAGGTCGCAAAAGAATTTGAACTCGTGTGAAATATCGCAGTGTTTTCTAAAACTGGAAAATTTGCGATTTAGATGCGTATTTTTGGACAAGTATTACTTGTTGAAAAATTACAAAAAGCATCTTATACTTATGTAAAATTATCACGTTTCAATATGGCGGATATTTTGGCAGTTAAGTAATTTAACTCGAAAACGACATCGTCATCGGTGACCCCCATTTTTTATTTCACAAAATGGTTTCTCTTACTTAGACCAGGCTTAAGGCCCGGTCACACTACACAACGATACGATAAATTGTAAACACGCGATAATTGGCAAAAAAATTGTGTTAGTGTCCACACAACAACGAAAATGATAAAATGATCGTTAGACGATAACGATTTTAAAATCGCTCACCTGAGCGATTTTTTTTTCAGTCGGACGATAACGATAAATTTTTGACCAATCAGCGCGCGTATACAAGTTATCGTATCGTTGTGTAGTGTGACCTGGGCTTTAGACTTAGTATATTGTTCTGTTGAGCCGAAAATTTTCAAATTACGTAAAGGTGATTATGCAAGTTTTTTTTACTCAACAGAATTTTTTTAAATTGTCAAAAATAATAAGCGAAATCATTTTTTGAAATAAAATTTGGGGGTCACCGATGTGGTTTACGAGTTAAATTACTTTAAAGGCAAAATATTCTCGAAACGTCATTGTTTCCATAGAAACGGCAGTTTCGTACCTTTTTGTACAAAAATTCAAACTCTTTAGATCTTGTTTTATATCAAAGATACTTTTTGTTTTTCAACAAGTAATAATTGTCCAAAATACGGATCTGAATCGTGAATTTTCCATTTTTTAAAAACTGTATTGAGCCACCCTAAATGGCATTGCAACTATGATGAGAGCACTAGTGATTGGTGGCTTGCAATCAATCCCTTGAGATTTATAAGAGTAAAGACAAAGTCGGACAAGGCAGCCAAGTTGGAGAACACGCTCCAGATTCAAATAGCTGGTAATGAAATTATTTTGTTAAAGTTCCTCCAACATACTCCTGGGTACCAGAGCCTCTTATGAAGTGAGGACACGACGAGGAGGCTCTGGTGCCCAGGGTATCTCCAACATGGCCCATGACGTTAAGTGCAAACCATTGAAATGAATATAAATGGTGCAAACCGAGTATAATGGATTGACATGCGAGTAAAATTACAACTCTATTCCAGAGGCAGTCACTGAATTTGCCAAGCTGAAGAATGCGGAAGTCTTTTATACAAAACTATTATTAATTGTGTGGTTGTTTGAAAATTACACACGTAAAAATCTCACAACTTGTCAACAAGATGTGTTCGCAACAGGCTTGTAACAAACTTGTCAACAAGTTCTAACAATATTGTTATTTTATCAAGTTGCTACAGGATTGTCACTCACAACTTGTTGACAAGTTGTTGAATTGCAGGACGATAACAAGTTGTTGGAACAACTTGTAACAAGTCCGTTGAGCTCAACAACCTTGTAGCGAGGTGTCAACGGCTTGTTGACAACTTGTCATCAAGCTGGGAACAAGCAGTGCGAACACATCCTGTTGACAAGTTGTTGGAACAGCATTGCTACAAGTCTGCTGCAGGTTTGTTACAACTTGTGCGTTTTTACGTGTGTATTGTTCCCAGCTTGTTGACAAGTTGTCAACAGCTTGTTGACAACTTGCTACAAGGTTGTTGAGCTCAACAGACTTGTTACAAGTTGTTCCAACAATTTGTTATCGTCTTGCTATTCAACAACTTGTCAACAAGTTGTGAATGACAACCTTGTAGCAACTTGATAAAATAACAGCATTGTTACAACTTGTTGACAAGCTTGCTGCAAACCTGTTGCGAACACATCTTGTTGACAAGTTGTGAGATTTTTGCGTGTGTACTTTACATGTATCATGTGAAAAATTGGTGTTGTTCACATGGTAGTTTTACTACCTTTTCTACCTTTTTACTAGTCATAACCAGGGCCGATTGATACTCCAACTGTATTACAAGTCAACAGTGCATGGTGGATCCAGCAAGGTTTTTTTACGGGGGTGCTGGGTGAGCAGGCAAGCACACCAAATCCAGCACTGGACGGCAGTGTACTGTCATGAAACAGGAAGTACACCAAGTGGTTTCGTGCTTACAATTTACAGATATGTTGAATAATTAATTAAAAAAATAATTATATAAAAAAATAATTATATAAAATATATACTGTGATTGTGTGCAAGACAAAATGGAAATTTTTAACATTTGATTGCTTTTGTAATTTTTATTTTCATTATCAAATACTTATGTTTGACGTTTGCAGCAAAATTAAAATTTTGTTTTATTTAATCAAAATAACTAAAAAATTATTTATATTGGACTTGTATTTTGAGCTAGTGCGATGGTGCTGCCTTGAATTCCAAATTAGTCTGAGAACAAACTTTGCACCCCTGTGCACCCCCTCTATAAATCCACCACTGCAAGTTAAACTTGATTGTTATTCCAATTGTAGCTTTTAATAACTATTCGCCGAAGGCGAGGTGATTATCGGGGAATATTCGCTGAGACGAAGTCGAAGTGAATATTCCCCGATAATCACCGAGCCTGATACGTCACAGTTTAATACGTCAAATTTGACCGGTCAACTTGTAGGAATTGTTATGTTCACTTGTGCAAAAATACTAAGATTGGTTAATCACTAAATATACAATATAAAACGATCAAAATGTTTTTTATTTGGAAATTTTGTGTTACTTTCAAGACAATGAGACATGCTTTACAGTGAAAGAAAACTATGGTAACAATCTGTCAATCTGATAAGAGATCTTCAAGTTCAGAAAATGGCCCAAAACTTGAATAATAACTTTGTACTTCATTCTCTTCATAATAAATAACATCTTCTTATTTTAAATGCGAAAATAATGATTTGGAAACCTGGAATTTAAAAAAAGATATGGAAATGTGATGATTTAAAAACACTTCGTTTTATCTCCAGACATGGAATAATATTGCCCACATTTGTTAAAAATATAGTGATTAGTGCCTTTGTCTGAGGAGATTCAACAGCACTCATTTACAAATATTGTCCCACGTGTTGGATCAGCTTCAGAACGAATTGATAGTACACTTTAAACGAGTTCATGGAGACATGAAATTTTTACTGATTAACCGAGTGGGTGGTGATCAATTTTATTCAAGGTTAGGCTCTACTACACAAAAAGTCACGCTGCCTAGCAATGACCAGTGTATAGATTTTGACTCCCTAATAACTCAAAATTAACAAATGTACAAGGTCTCTGCGACCAGGCATTCGCAATTATTCATCCAACGACCAACATGGGGTATTACCAAAACCGTGGATGATTCCTCTTGCCCAAAAAAAAGGGTCATGTTTTCGTCTCAAAACATTCAGGAATGAGACTACATTTCCTACAGTATTTAAAATGTGAAACTATTTTTAGCTATGTCAATATAATTTCTTGCTGGCCAATCAGACATCGCTATTCCCACGATGTTCATTTCATGATGTTAGTAATGTGGTCACATTTCTGAATGTTTCAATGCAAAAACATCACACATTTTTCAAGTGAGAGGCAGGATACATGATTTTGGTAATTATATGTCTTAAGCCCATTTTCCACTAGGCAAATTTGTTCCTGCAAAGCGAAAAACAAATCTTGGCAATGTGATTGCCTGATTGGTCAAAAAGTTGGATCAGTTCCTAGACTGTCTACTTTTTTACTGTTTGCATAAACAAATTTGCCAGTGGAAAAATTATGGTCTTTAAGCCACAATGCACCTACCTTACTTTGTTATATACTTATGTTACCATCTTTTAACCCACAATTATCAATGGAAAACAGTAATTGCTGCCAAAGATGAAATTATCTATGGCAATTTCAGGCCTTGGAATTCAGGCTGGCTATCAGCAAATGACAACCTGATTGCTGATCTATGGTCAGTTCAGGATGACAAAAAATTTCTGACCTGCAATTATACTTTTCTCATCTGAATTCCATATATAGATGGATTTTCTTATTTTTCTCTGGGGAAGGGGGTGCCAAAAATTCATGGGGGGGGG
>CACRXK020000191.1:22412-77001 GCA_902702795.2 Paramuricea clavata | reverse complement strand
GGGGGGGGGGGGGGGGGGGTAGGCCAAAAATTTCCCAATGACGAAAAAAATTTCCGAATATTTCATGGCATACGAAGCCACGAAAGTGTTTGCTATCCGGAAAATGAAGACGCAATTTACAAACAAAAATACGCATATTCTACGCACAGACATATTACAGTAGCTGTAGGAAGCTCTTTTTGATTAGGGGGCTGAGAACGAGGGCCGAAGGCCCGAGGAAATTTTTAAATTTAGACTCTCCGGAATGCCATTTCCTGGACTTTGGGGGAAGTTTTGACAGAATTCTGATGGTCAGAAAACAGCGTTTTAGTATGTCGAAATTTACAATTTGTTTACAATTTAGTAGTACTAAATGGGCGAAGGCGTATTTAATTAACTATATATTGGAGACGTTGCAGGAAAGTATGGGTAATATGATTCTTTGCAGTTTGTCATGGATAATGTAGCCGCTTAGAATTAATCAATTGTCAGTATTTTAAAGGTATATTATTTAAATGATAAAGGTATTCATGATTTTGAAAAAAGAATGATTATTAGCAAATTATTGAGAGGGCTGCATTCCCCCAGTCCCCCCCCCCGGTTGCTACGGCCCTGAGAAGTAATAAACCGAAAAATATTTACCGGTTTACGATTTGTTAAATGTTAATAATAATAATAATAGTCTTTATTAATCAATACTCGAAACACACGTCCGAGTTTACATGGAATTATAAGAATATAGTCTATTTTACATTAATTGTTTACATCAATAATTTAATAAAACTAGTAAAATTCTACAATATTGTTAAAAATTATTAAAATGTGTCATACACTAGATAAAATGGAAAAGACATCTATTTACAAAAGATTTTTGAAATCTTTCAGTTCTTACTAAGGGCAGCTCAAAGTCATGTCCCCTTTGCCTTAAAGTTCGATTTAATTTATTTGGTAAAAGTCCTCTTAGTGCATTATTTTCATCATCTAATATTTTTTTCCATAATCTCTTGTCTCTCTTATTAATTATTTCTCTAAAATTAGATTTCTCTGTTACATACCCATTACGGTATATGCACGATTTATAAACTTATCAATCTGACTAATGTATTTAGTGTAAGATGCTCCTCCCCAAAGTTCAGTTCCGAAAGTGAATAATGACATTATTAAACTCTGAAAGAGAAGTTCTAACTGCTTTGTTGTAAAACCATAATATTTACACACCCGTAAAATATACATTCGTCCACTCGCTTTTTTAAGCATTGCTTCTTTAAGCATCTTCATCCATGTAAATGCCATGATTTCGTAAATCAGTTTATACTGACAATACAATTATATTTTCTCTGTTTAACAACTAAAATTTTGTTATACTATTATTGCCGTAATTTTCCGAATGGCCAACCCGATTTTCCGAATATGTTAATTCTAAAAAAAGTTGGCGGGGGGGGGGTTAACCCTCCCAATACCCCCTCGCTACGGCCCTGAGTTTTTCACTTCATCACTTTATCGTAATTAATTCACTGTCAAAGAATTAGTCACTTGCCAAAAACATTTACCAAAGTGGCTCTGAAGGTTCTCTGGATCACTGTCAAATTCGGATTCCCCAATGGCAATGCTTAAGTCACTGGCAGAGTCAATCAGAGTTATCTTCCAGGAAGATTCAGAGCCGCTGACCATTTGCTACGAAATTCAAGATGGCGACGAGAAAACAAATTAAGAATGTTTATATTATCGCTTTTTCGACAGCAACTTAAGAAAGCAAGCTATGTTTGGTACTATATATTATTGATCTTCCGAAATAAGTGATTGCTTGAATTCCAATTGGAACATAACAAGCATCGTGTTGGTTCGCTTGTACCTTTGTATATATTTTTTCCTGTGACCAAACGAAAAGTAGCCGGCGGTAAAAGTTCAAGTAGCCGGCGGAACTCCGCCGGCCGCCGGCTTATTCTGAAACCCCTGCCCCCCTGGAATATACCTGGACATTAGCAGTTTTTGGAAAGAAAGGGAAAATTCCCGGCCGCGGGGAGATAGCAGGAGGGAAAATGTATGCCCCCCCCCACAACTGTTAGGTGGCAAATGTCCCACCCCCAGGATTAAAAAAAAATTGTTTTTTTCATCAATATCGTTTAATAAAAATTGCGTAATGCATAGCAAAAATTGCATAATGCACGGGGTATAAACCATCCAACTTTATCTGGTATTAATTAAACTTTAATTCAGTAACCACGGGCAATAGGACAGGTGTAGTGTTGTTAAATAGAAAGTTAGAAATGGTATTGTACTTACTCATGTATTATAATTATGTTTAAAAGATCAGAATATTCATAACTTCTTATTTTGTTTCATAAATAGTTCTTTAATTTAATATTCGAAACAAATTCCATATCTGCTTCGTCTGCCATCGCCATGTTTACTCGTCCCAATCTACATGCTGCACGGCATTGCCGCCCCTCCTGGCAAAATAATAAGCAAGCGAGAAAAATTAAGGAGAAAATAAGAGGGTAGGAACATCGTTGTCATAAGCTGGATGCAGTGACACTTCCATATATGGCACAAACGTATCCATAACTTCCATATATGGCACAAACGTATCCTCGACGCGTTTTATACACTGGTTTTATAACGTTTTATTTGACGTAGGGATGACGTAATGCTGCTTCCCGCCTATGACAATTTGAATTAGTCATGTGATACAAGATTGCAAAAGCCGATTCGCCCAGAACGATTACACGCCCACGAAACGCTCACAGTGTTCCTACCCTCTTATTTTCTCCTTAATTTTTCTCGCTTGCTTATTATTTTGCCAGGAGGGGCGGCAATGCCGTGCAGCATGTAGATTGGGACGAGTAAACATGGCGATGGCAGACGAAGCAGATATGGAATTTGTTTCGAATATTAAATTAAAGAACTATTTATGAAACAAAATAAGAAGTTATGAATATTCTGATCTTTTAAACATAATTATAATACATGAGTAAGTACAATACCATTTCTAACTTTCTATTTAACAACACTACACCTGTCCTATTGCCCGTGCGGTAACAGTTTATTGTCAAATATTATTTTGTATTATTAACATTGGCAGGCTTTTTTGAGTTTTTTTCCCTAGTGTCAAATGTCTGGGGGTCTTTTGGCCGCCAGACAATGTCCGGCCCCGGTGCACTAATCTGTAAGCTAATGCACGACCCCCGGGAATGGCGTTCCCAGCAAATGCCCGGGGGGGGGGGGGGGGATGGTTACTCATGGAATTGACGCATGCATTAACTCTCCAAAATTTCAAAATAGTAGTTTTATAATTTATATTTATATATCAATATCAATTTTGGCTCTTGAATTTATTTGTAAATTTGAAATTATTCGTATTAAAATATAAAAACTCGATGAGAACTTTACGATTGCTGAAATTTACTTACACATTTATCAACACATCCAACAAAGTCAAGCAACTCTTGAGCACAGTTCTCCTCAGTCTTCTGTCTGCCGTTCACTCTACTTTCACAAGTATCAAATTCACTTTTCAACGCCATACATCTAGACATTTCTCCACATTTCTCTCTCAAAATATCTTGAGGATCATCAGGATCCTCTTCTTCTTCATCATCATCGTCATCTTCGTCTTCATCTTCCGATTCTCCTCCGCCTTCTTCATCGCCATCTTCATCACCACTCACCTCGTCGTCTGCCGGGTCCTCATCATCATCCTAATATTTTTCATCAAAATAAAACATTATTTACATATATTATTTCCCTATTTACATCCTTCGTATCTGAGGTATCTGAAAGTATATCTTTGCAAACCTCTAGAACGTTTTCAAACTCGTCTGGAGCATTTTCTCCCAAAGTTACGGCTTCCAAATTTTCTCCACCGGCAACCATCTTTGAACGTGGGACGTTAATCAGCCCGCAATCCGGGAAATACCTGTCCAGTTTTACCCGCAATTTTCTTTTAGCCTGTCTTTTCCACTAAAAAGAGACTGGGACTAGGAATAAACCCTGATATGTATTGAGGGACTCCCCTATCACCTCAAATTGCTATAAAAATCTGCTTGGCTTTTGCATTTCTTCAGAAGCGCTTGGCAGGGCAATACAGGGTACAAGGTAAAAAAGGTAGTCTGTATCGCTCCAAATTGCAAGAAAAACAATTCTGGGTGAAATAGGTTCCACTTTGGTGGGCGAATCATCTAAAATAATGTAAACTGTACGACTACAACAAGAACCATTTCTATAAAGAAGGATTTCAAAACAACGACGTCATCGCATCGAAATTTATTTGGAGCAGGTTTCGTTTTCCTCGTTCTATTCGAATCTTATCTTTATCAAGGCTATTGGTGTAGTACTCACTAACCAGCAAAAATGGGAGTTGGATCTGGATCTCCAGCCCCTCTAAAGAAGGTGCAAAGAGTTCAGTTTGGGATATTCAGTCCTGATGAACTTGTGAGTATTGATAAATTGATTACAAGAAACATGCTTCTGTGATCTGTGCATAATTGCATAAATTATCTTATACATGTGACTGAAATTTCTATGCAAAGTGCAAATAAGGCATTAGTCTTTGCATACAATGAATGCAATGCATGTAACAAGGCATTTTCCCCAAGCGTATAACCCTTAATTAAAAGTGCTTACGTCACGCAATATTCAATCCATCAAAACGTTAATAGATATATGCAATGCAATGTGGGTCAAATATTCCAGACTGCAGAGTCCGGCAAGTGCACACCCGAGATTTTTTTGGCCAATGGTATTGCACACTTACCACATATTTCAAATGTTTTCCAGTTTTGTCAGGCATTAAAATAAGGACTTCTAAGACAAGTGTAATATAACAACCACCTGAAAATCGGGAATGCTGATTCATGGGCACAAAAGAAAATTCTATCTATAGCAGAGTTTTGCGATCATCAGGTTGTCATGACTGAACAAAACCGTATAGCATGTAAGCATGGGCACACGAGAACTTTAAATTGGTCTGATCAAATATTTATTGTCTGACAGTGATGTGACGTAAGTGCTTTTAAGGTCAATTGGCAGGTTGCAGTCAATCTCAATTTATAAGACAAAGACATGGTGGCCATGTTGGAGGAAAACACACTCTGAATACAATAGCAGCCAACAAGATCTTCCAACATGGCTGCCATGACTTCAAGTATACTGTACGTATGTGACATATGTGTTGCATATGCAAGATATGAACCTATCCAGGGGTGTACATTTAACAAATTCCTTGGAGGGGGTGGTTGTGTGTTTTTGAGACGATTTGGGACCGACTTTTTTGTCTCAGTAGATGTGTATGTGAGCCCCCCAGATGAGCTTTGGCTTTTGGAGCAAACATCTAAATAAAGTTTATATAATTACCCCTTAAAATGTGTCCCATATACCTATCATATGCATGCGTACATACAAATCATGCATGATGAACATCTTGTGCTATGTGTAACATGTCTCATATACAATTTATAACCTGTATAGTGTGATATATGTATACTGGTAACCCATATCTGATTGTGCGCATCATGGCTCGAAAAAATGACCAGCAGGTCGGTGATCAATTTGACTGCATGGTCAATTTCAAAGTGGCTGGTCATTTTTAAAATGAGTAGTAAACAGCAAATACTCAAAATGATCCGTATTACAGTGCGTCTACTGTAAGTGGGGCCACTAACGCCACTTAGAGAACACTAACCAATCATATTGCAGAACAAAAATAGAAATCTAATCAAACTAAAGCTCGTCCAATCAAAAGAAAGCATGGAGTTCGCTTCAGGAAGCCAGTAACTGCAGTGTTTACTTTTCAAGTCTATTTTTACCATTTGGCATTTGTTCAAATTGTTTTTGGCCTAATGCTGATTGGCTGATGTACCGTTTGTTGATTTTTTCTATTTTTGTTCTGTAGTGTGATTGGTTAGTGTTCTCTAAGTGGCCCCACTTACTGTAGACGCACTGTAATTAATGAGCGACGTATGATAAGATTCATGTTGAAACACACAATGTAAAACAGTCACTGTAGTTATTGTTACTACTACAGTAACAGTGTTTTGTGGTGGGGGTTTTTTTGGGGGAATCTAGGCTCATTATTAAATTAAACATGCAATCTTTCTCTGACAAAATTTCAGCAGAGATGCAGAAGAAAAAATTTACAATTCTAGTGGCAAGCATGCAAATGTGACTGGTCAAACAAAAAAGTGACCAAGAATTAGATACAATTTCGGTTGTTATTGTGAGCCATGCACATACCAGTATCATACATTAATATGATGTATATGAATAGCATACCTGCTACACTGACAGTGACAAAACACTTGTTATAATGCGCTTTGCACCTATATTTAAATAATTCAGGTTGACTATCCTGCATGCATATGTTGGAAACTTAAATTCACCCTTGCAATGTGTCCACTATGTAGGATTCTGTAAGTATGAAATGCTGTGCTGAGTGGTTATATTACTACCTTAAAAAATAAGCAGAAACTCAACATTTCGAGCAAAGGCCCTTCGTCAAGAGTTAGTTAACTTCGTCTCTAACTCTTGACGAAGGGCCTTCGCTCGAAACGTCAAGTTTCTGCTTATTTTTTAAGGTACAGTCGAACCTGTATTAAGCGGCACCGTATTAAGCGGTCACCCTTTGTTAAGCGGTCATGTGGCAAAGTCCCGAAAATTTCATAATATAAATACTAGTTAAGTGACCTTTATTGAACGGTCACCTCTATTAAGCGGACGCGGTCACCCTTTCCACGGTCCCAAACTTAATTTTTCATTGTTTTGAAACTGTATTAAACGGTCAGTGGAAAGTAACTACAGCAAACATGAAACATAATACAATATATTATTATAATTAAATCTTTATTCGGCAAAATGTCAAAGTTTTAAGTTGTGTTTATCTCATTACTCGAACTGCTGTGATCACTAAAAGTGTCAACAGTCTTTTCAGTCTGTGTGGACGTGTTATTCAAGCAATTTAAATATTTCTTGTGTCAACTTTCCCTTCAGCCACTGACACGAAAATGTATCTCCATGAAAGTGATACTCACACGGAATTTCTAAGCAATAACCACCACCTCTGTTGACACGCTTTCCTTTGACGATTATTTTACCAGAATTTGTCTGCCGTTTTAAAAACTTTGTCAGCCATAGTGCCATAAGTTTCGGGCATCGAGTTTTGGTTCCCAGTCGTCCATGTATACGCATGATACCCCCGAATAAATGAACTAACTCGAAGTGTTGCTCTATTCCTTTCAGTGTAATTTACTTTAGTCTCAGATTCTGCAGCATGCATGTTTATACTTTATAACCAGAATGTCGGTAGTGTTTTTGTAAAAATGAATCAGCTGGTAGATTGCCCAAATCGCGTGTCAAATTTCACGACACTCCCTTATTTCATGTTTGGCCAGACGCTGTCTGGTTTGAAAAAATGCTTTTCTGACGATGTCATATTAAAACAGTGCGAGAAGCGATGGAATCCAGTGATGAATTGCAAAAAATTGCTCATTGCTCGTTATGTCAAGGGTGAATGACTTGTTGAGTCAAATTAAACTGAGCAGTCTGCAACAACAAACAAAAATTCATGACTATTTTTCAGCGGTTTAAGCTCTGACATTTTTATTTTACAGTAGTACATGTAGTCTCAACTCAGAAACAATTCAGAAACAATTTGCAGTTTTATATACTTTTTAATTGGTTACTTGGTATGTGTATTGAAATATATTACTGTTTAGTTCAAATTTAGTTATATTAAATGTTATATTTAAGCCGTGTGGTGATTTTCTACAAGACCTGTATTAAGCGGTCAACCTGTATTAAGCGGTCACTTGCGAAATCCCCGAGGGTGACCGCTTAATACAGGTTCGACTGTAGTAATATAACCACTCAGCACAGCATTTCTACATTGGTACTACCTACACTGGTACAGACAGTTTTAGTAAGTATGAAATGACATTTACAGTTTAATTTCTTCCTAGAAACAAATGTCAGTGACCGAGGGAGGAGTAAAATACTCGGAAACAATGGAAGGCGGAAGACCAAAATTGAATGGCTTGATGGACCCTCGTCAGGGATGTAGTGATCGTTTTTCACGATGTCAGACATGTGCTGGAAATATGACTGAATGTCCTGGTCACTTTGGGCATATTGAGTTATCAAAACCTGTTTTCCATGTTGCTTTGTTACCTAAAATTATTAAAGTTTTACGATGTGTGTGTTTCTACTGTTCTAAGTTACTTGTTGATCCGGTATGTGTTTATTAGTGTTTTTCAATATTTCCAAAAAATTAAATTTTTAATCTACTATATTAAATTGTGTGTAATCATGAAACATTTTGAAGATTCTAAGGATTGTAATAATTTTATGTTGACTTTCACTTTAGCATTCTTACAGAATAGTTCCTTTTATTAGGAAACATTTCAATGTTTCCTTTCAGTGATATTTACTCAACATGTTTATTTTGTCCAATTTGAAATGTACATGTAGGACCATCCAAAGATCAAGGAAATCATGTCAAAGACGCATGGTCATGCAAGAAAAAGAATAGTTCATGTTTATGAACTTTGCAAAGGAAAGAAGCAGTGTGAAGGTGGTGATGAGATAGATGAAAAACTTGATGGGGCTGGAGGAGATGGTGAAGTGAAGAAGGTAATGACTGCTTAAAAGATGGTGTTTTTATTAAATTAAGGTTGTTTTTAAGTGGTTTATTATTATTTATTAATTAACCAATTGAGTACATGGCAGCACTCTCTCCTTGATGAGTAAAATTGTCTGGCAATAGACAGAGTAAAATAATAAAGTATATGGCTCATCAGGGTGCATTGCCACTTCATGGCTATAGGACCGATTAATATAAAAACATGTTCCAACTATTAGTTTTATCATGATAAACATGAAACAACTAAAAACATTGTCAGTGGTTCCTGCTGTACATGCATTAATTATGATCATGACGATCATTTTGATTGCCATTTAGAATGCTAATAATTTCATTGTGATCAAAAATAGCCAATTACACTCTAAATTTCAAGGAGTTGAAACAATTCCAGTTTAGTAAATGTTTCAAACACTAAATTTCTTTGTTAAATTACCAAGAATGCAAGATTTGGTAACCCATAGGTTATGCTATCTTTACTCAAGTTCTTGAATTTGAATCCAAGATTAGAATGACTCAGACAATAGCATTACTAATCTGTTACAAATGCAAATGAAGTTTTTGGGAAATCAAAGTGAAGCGACCAGCAAATTAGACTTTTTCAAAGTCAGTGTTGCGGTATCAGTTGATCAGAATTCCTATTCAACTCTGTAATATTGTTGAGATATATTGATCAAATGAATTTATATTCAAATTTGGTGCTATGCAATCGAGTGTCACATATCATAGTTAATCCAATACCAGTATATGGTTTGGAGATCTCGTTATCGACGTTGAATGGTCTTGTTTTATGTAAACATTTTGGTCTTGTTCATCACTTGGGTATTGTTATTTTCATCCAATCAACTAATAGCAGTCTTCAAACTAACGGATTCTTCAAGTCATGAATGGATAACTAGCCCAAAATGTTTCGGTTGGTTAATTGAATACAATACTGTACACATGACGAGCAAGGACCAAATTTTTGCATAACCCTAGACAAATTCACAGGTACGTTATATTGTACTTACATCCAGTCTCCAAAAATTCTAATAACTATGGTCACATATTGATTGTTTCCTGCATTTTGTTTGTAGGGTCATGGTGGTTGCGGTCGTTATCAGCCACAAATCAGGAGGCAAGGTCTGGAACTGACTGCTGAATGGAAACATGTGAATGAAGATTCCCAAGAAAAGAAAATTATCTTGACTGCAGAAAGAGTTCATGAGATTTTCAAAAGAATTTCTGACGAAGAATGCACAATAATTGGTATGGATCCTCAGTATTGTCGTCCAGACTGGATGATTTTAACTGTGCTACCTGTACCTCCCTTACCTGTACGACCCTCTATTGTCATGCATGGTGGAAGTGCTAGAAGTCAGGTATGGAATTGTTTTTATCATTGGAAATCCCAAGATTAATATTCACCCCTAACGTTTTTTGAAATGAGTATAAAATTATGTAGTACCTATTATCAGCAATTAACACCAGAATATGAATGTTTGGACATGGGGTCCGTAGGTGCAGTTTGTAGTTGAAGGTTCCAATGCCTTGCTGGCAAGTAGCAAACAATTCTGCAGAGAATGTACTGTATACTAATAATACTGTTTTCGATCTGGACAAGTGTAACTTGCAAATAAAGTTCAACCTTAAAGTTAAAGTGGAAGTCAAGTCCGTTCTACGCATTGGTTCTGCTCATAACAATGTGAGGACCCTCTCATGTAAACATTGCCCAAATTTCGAATGTTTCGAATTTTTCTGAACATAAACTCTATTTCATATTCATTTAGAAGCATAGCGAACCAAAATGGTGTTAGATATTCAGACAGTACATTATATTTTAAAAAATACAGCAGTTCAAAATGTAAACGAACCGTTTGTTTACGTTACAGACTTGACTTCCACTTTAACTTCACATAAAGTAGCCTTGTTAAGGTTAGCATCAATGGTATATCAGTTTGTGTATAATTTGTGAGCGAGGCCTAAAACAACAAAGCTCTAGGAATAAATCATTTTAACAATGACATTCACTGCATTTCAACTAACAACAAGACCTACATTGTATCTTTGGAATATGTATAAGAAATTGAGAAACTTTGTTAAATCGGCCAAGTCCAAATACTGCTGCGAGTTAATTGAACAAGTAAAGGTGACTCCAGCAGGATTTGCAAGGAGGTTAACGAAGTTTTGTCACGCGATAACAAGAGCTCGAGCCCGCAGTACATTGTCGCTAATGGAGTAAAACACTCAGACTTCAAATCTATTGCCACTGCCCTTAACACTTATTTCGCCTCAATCGGAAAATCCTTAGCTGCAAAGTTTACAACTGTCTCACAAACGTTTACGGCAACTCCCACTCATGTCCCGGAAACAATGTTTGAGTACGAGAATCCTATGTTCTTGCACAACTCCAGACTTTAAAGACTAACAAGGCCATCGGTTTGGACAAAATAAGCGCAAGACTCTTAAAATGTGCGTCTTGTTCAATCAGCAAGTCTGTCACGAAATTACTTAATCTTTCCATCAAGAGCAACCATTTCCCAAAGATTTGGAAGTGCGCTAAGGTCACGGCCCTATTTAAATCAGGCAAACGTTCCAATCCTACAAACTATCGTGAGTCCTATTTCGGTTTTGCGGGCCTAGTACTCTAATTAGTAAGATCTTAGATAGAACCGTTCACTCGCAATTGTATAGCCATCTAATTACTAACAACTTGCTCACAAGCAAGCAGTTTGGATTTCGACAAAGGTACTCAACCATCACTGCCCTGACCAACTTTGCGGATGAAACTCTGAGCAACATGGATTGTGGAAGGCTTTGTGGAGCTGTATTTCTAGATTTGTGGAAGGCATTCGATACAGTGGACCACAGTATCTTACTCCACGTCCACAACCTTATAGCGATGGGTGTGTCATCTAGCACCGTAGGTTGGTTTGAGTCCTACCTGAGCAATCGGATGCAACAAACGTCTTGTGGAAGTGAATTGTCGGACGCTCTTCCTGACACTTTTGGAGTATCTCAAGGGAGCATTTTGGGTCCGCTTCTCTTTCTCGTGTACATAAACGACCTGCCTAGTATTACCAATAAGTGCAATGTTTCCTTGTATGCCGACGACACAGTTCTATATTGCTACGCCTCAGATGTCAATGATCTTCAAAGAAATCTTAATGAAGATTTACTTAAGTTAGCGATTTGTTTAAATGAGAATAAACTGACACTGAATTTAAATAAAACTCGATCAATGATTATAGGCAGTGATAGGAAGTTATGTAATATGTCTTCGATGTCTGTCTCTGTCAACAATACTGAAGTCTCCAACGCCAGGAATTTCAAGTACTTAGGAGTCACCATCACAGCCAACTTCACCTGGTCAGAACATATAGATCGCATTTCCGCTAAAGTCAATCAACGCCTAGGTCTACTTCGTAGGATTAATTAAACACCTCTCGCCTGCCATTTAATGCACGAATTATTTTTTATAAGGGTCTCGTACTCCTATGCAATCTTTCATCTTTGACTATGCGGATGTTATATGGGGAGACAAAAATAATACAGTGCTAATGAACAATCTTCCATAACATAGCCGCCAAGATTGTTTTAGATAGACCACTTTTTTCACCGGCAACATGCAGACGCGTTAAATACTTCGATAAAGATAAAACTCTCTAGTAGTATTTCTACATTTAGGAGAAACTTTTTCAGCAATCTTTGAACTTCCCTTGTATAATTTTTATATATCTTTCATAGTTATATGTAGTACATATATGCATGTCTTTGTTTATTTAGTTCAGGACCTTTCTGAAAATCACTTCGTGAGAAAGCTTCCTGAAAATAAATATTAATTAAAAAAAAACAACAAAAAAACCCCCAACTTGAATTGTATTATACTGAGTACAGTATGTTTGTTTTCTTTTAAGGATGACTTGACTCACAAGCTTTCCGATATAGTCAAATGTAACAATGGTCTTAAAAGAAATGAACTGAATGGTGCAGCCGCTCATATTATTGCTGAAGATACAAAGATGTTACAGTATCATGTATCAACGTTATTTGATAACGAAATCCCTGGCTTACCAAAGGTAAAATAGACTTACAATCCACGTTGGATACATATTTTTAAAAACTTCATATTCACTTATCTTTGGTTTTGGGGAGTAAAATGCAAACGGTTGGTACTTGTGTGATACGATCCCGAAATCATGACTTATACAATCCACGCTGGATAAATATTTTTAAAAACTTCATAATTATTCACTTACAGTATCTTTGGTTTTTGGGAGTAAAATGCAAACGGTTGGTACTTGTGTGTGATAATAGTACGATCCCGAAATCATGACTTATACAATCCACGCTGGATAAATATTTTTAAAAACTTCATATTCACTTATCTTTGGTTTTGGGGAGTAAAATGCAAACGGTTGGTACTTGTGTGATACGATCCCGAAATCATGACTTATACAATCCACGCTGGATAAATATTTTTAAAAACTTCATAATTATTTACTTCAGTATCTTTGGTTTTTGGGAGTAAATTGCAAACGGTTGGTACTTATGTGATAGTACGATCCCGAAATCAGGCAACCGAGCTGCATGGCGTGACCTGCAAAATAGAATGTCATCCATATATTTATATTTATGCAGCATACAGCCAGTATTTTCATCGCATGTGTTTATCTTCTATACACAGTACACACTAAAGCTACATCGATCGATTGTGGAAACATTATTTGGTTCCGTTCACTTCAGACTGGGACGAAGTAAGAGCGTGACGAATATCGAAATTTTTAATCTTGTGCAATCCAGTGATCCACAATCAATATTTTTAGTCTTGTCTGTAGCATATCTCCGGGCAGAAAATATTTGATGTTTATATTCATGTCGTTGTGACTTAATCTTGTGTGAATGGTACTTTATATCAAATCCAGATGCTCTCACTTTCCTATTTTCCTGACACGTTTATATTCCGAAACTGACTTGTCTGTTAACTGCAATTTAATCATATCTGCATGACAATTATCTGCATAAAATATTTCAGGCAATGCAAAAGTCAGGACGTCCTTTGAAATCTATCAAACAAAGATTGAAAAGTAAAGAGGGTCGTATTCGTGGCAATCTCATGGGAAAAAGAGTCGATTTCTCCGCTCGTGCTGTAATCACACCTGATCCAAATCTTTCTATTGATCAAGTCGGTGTTCCTAGAATGATTGCACAGAATTTAACTTTTCCAGAAATTGTAACCCCTTTTAATATTGATAGGTGAGTCATTACTTGGCGTGTATATACAATGTATTTTATCGTAATGTGTATATAATTATCCTTTACCAGCAGACAGTTTCGCAAAATATAAGATCAGGTTTGACAATGACTTTGAATTTTGTTATCTTGTTTAAATACTAGCTGGAATCTTGAGTTTACAAAATGTTAATATTCGGAGTGTGTTTCATCTTGTGTAATATATTCATAGTGTATACAAAGCATGCAGTGAATTTAGAGATTTTATGCACTAACGCGGTAACGCCACTTCACAGTTATTATCTATGTATTTTAATTGGGTTAATGGGTAATGCTTGTAATGGCTGACGTTCATATCTCGCCATTTTTCTTACATGTTTAATATGTAACATGCAATGAAGAACATTTTAAAAGCATCTGTAAGGCGTTCTAACAGTTTCTCCCAAATGTCTCGTTTCATCCAGGTTATTCAATTTTCCTTTCCACAGAATATTTGCGTTCCAGAATACTTGCGCTATGCCGAACATGGCAACTTTTCCACAATAATACATGTGTGTGTTCAAATTTACAGCATGCAAGAACTGGTTCGTCGTGGCAGTTCTCATTATCCCGGAGCAAAATATATCATCCGTGATAATGGAGATCGGATTGATTTACGTTTTCATCCAAAACCCAGTGATCTACATCTACAATACGGGTATAAGGTATGTTAACTAGTCACTGTACACTTCTTTTTTTATTAATTTCCAACTCAAGGCATTCCCTAGCCTTTCATTGTTTATTTTGAAGTTGTTTAGGACTAAACTAAAAACACCTGTGGTTCCGGTTCCCGACCGACCCTATTTTTTTCTGCCGACCCTAGTATTTTTTCAACGCGATTGACCGTGCGACCCTATTTTCTCCGGGTGGTTGCGGGCTTCTGCCAAAATGGCGTCTGTTGTCACACTAATTATTGAAAAAACCATGAAAAAAATATTTAAAAAAAAAAGTTATTTCCGACCTACCGACCCTAATTTTTTCACGATATGAAACCGGAACCACAGGTATTTTTTTTTACGCCAAGGCATGTAATCCCGTATAAACCCTTCAGAGTATATACCAATAGATAATTTTAAAAGATGAAAGTTTTGTAAGGTAATTTTTAAGGTGTTGAATGAACAATGGTGTATAATGTTTTAAAAAACGTCCATACAGCATATACATACTGTATTGCAGTACAGTATATGCCCTGTCTCCACGAACAAATCATGAGAAAAGCTTACAACCGAACATACAGCCCGGGGCTTGTAACGATCGATACGAAAGTGGTAAGGTTTTTGTTGTTGGCAACAAGATGTGATGTAACAGTTGTGTTACAGCTTGATATAGAATAAGCTTCTCATTTTCAGGTGGAACGTCACTTGAGAGACGAAGATTTGATCGTATTTAATCGTCAACCAACATTACATAAAATGTCTATGATGGGACATCGCGTTAAAGTCCTGCCTTGGTCCACGTTTCGTCTCAATCTCAGGTGAGTCCTATTTTTTCCTTGGTTCAATTGGTTACTTCTATACGTCATTATAGCATCATACACTGCATCTAGTCATTATGTGATTGTAGGGCGTGGATGCATCGTGGTTCGTCGTGGTTGTAGTATTACCGTTGTTTTTGCTCGATTTATTTTGCACTAAAATCTTACTGCTAGTCTGCTACCACATTGGAATCTTTTCCCACGAACACCTCTCTAATACGGACACCTCTTTAATACGGACAGCTATAAAGGGCACCCTCATAAATAAAAAATAAACTGACATGTGCATTCCCAGAATGCAGGAATTTGCCATTCTTGAGATCCTAGGTGACCTGGACACTAAACTATGTTAGGTACTGAAGAAATTCAAGAGTATAGAAATCAATTTTCTAAAGATACACATGACGTTGGGGAATCACTAGGGACTCAAAATTAAAATTTGCTCCTGGACCTCGACGTTTATCAGCGGCCTTGTACATTACCATTGATAGTTTCTAATGAGGACACTTTGCTTTGTCCCTTTCGTGCCCTTATAAAGGCTCGTGTGTAATTAAATAGTGTAACTTACAAAAATGCCAATTTCTTGCACAGTGTGACAACACCATACAACGCTGATTTTGATGGCGATGAAATGAACCTTCACGTGCCACAATCGCTTGAAGCACGTGCTGAAATATCAGAGTTAATGATGGTACCACGGCAAGTTATCACACCACAGTCAAACAGGCCTGTCATGGGGATTGTACAAGATTCACTCGCAGCTGTTCGAAAATTTACAAAGAGGGATGTATTGATGGAAAAGGTACAAGTTTCGTAAAATGTACATTTAAGCAACGTTTGGTGCAAAATTGACATATCTATTTCAGAATAACTAATGTGAAACTATCAATTCCTTATGCATGATAAGTTTACGAATCGTTGACTCGTACGTGTGGCATACATGTACGAACATTTCGGTGTAACTTAGCATATTAACGAAGTACAGTAGCTAAGATGTAACAAGTTTTGTTTTCAACTACTAAAATATTTGTTTTGAGCCAAAAATGTTTGATGACAGAAATTCGCGGCAGAAAAGGGTCGCCTACCTAAACCTTTACTTCTGTGTAATATCATGGTTGTCTCAATTTCTTTTGTCTTTTCAGGTTAATTTAATAACTAAATTACCTCATTTCGATTAATTTATACAATCTAGCGGTCGTATTAGAACTAATACAACCTTCAATGACATCATAGGAGGTAGTATTAGCTTCTTCTCACCTGGCATGCAAATGTGATCTACATATAAGGTCAAAACAACATACACACGCGTTCAAAACCACAACAACTTTTAATTCAAACACCTCAAATAATCTTACATTATTGTTTGTTAATATACACGTTTAAACTACCGATATTACAATTGGAAATAAACCCATTCAATAAACCCTTAAATCGTTCTTCCATCCTTCACGGCCAACTATCCAGTCACGACTGATAGGAGGAAATTTCGACAACCATGATATTGCAAAGTAATATGGTAGTGAGGTGTATTAGCCGTTAAACCGCCCACTCGTTTCGGTTCATTAAGTAAATTCCTTCGGGCCTGCGGCCCTCAGGAATTTACTTAATGACCCTCATCGAGCGGGTGGTTTAACGGCTAATACACCTCACTACCATGATATTACTTATAATAATACGTTACGAAATGTTCGCCACTGAAAGGGTTAAACATTTAACTTTGAAGGATGTCGTTATGAATTTGTTGATGTGGTTGCCAAGCTGGAATGGAAAGTTACCTGTGCCAGCCATATTAAAACCTAAACCATTGTGGTCTGGCAAACAGATCTTCTCAATCTTAATTCCTGGCAATGTTAATATGATCCGAGCTCATAGTACTCATCCTGATGATGAAGATGATGGTCCATTCAAACACATTTCACCTGGTGATACCAAGGTAACATTCTTAATTAACTCAGTGTGATGTATTCATCTATCTGTCATGACATTTTTGGTGGAGGGGAAGAGGGTGAGGTGGGGGTGGGGAGGGGGGTTCGTCAAAAGTGCTAGCTCCTCGTACTGTGGGCGTTTCAGATATGAATTTAATCGTGTACATCCGAAGCTATATAAACAGTAGTCCACATTGATGGTTTGGTTCCGATTTCATTTATCCTGCATAACCAGGTCTTCACCTTTGTTAAATTGGGGAAATCCAACCTGGAATTTGGTGAGATATAGTCGTGCATAGTGTGTCTGAACTACATGAAAAAGATGAAAAATGTTTAACCACACACGTTTGAAGGTAGTTCAAACACAAACCATGGCAGCTTAGTGTTATAACACTGGACCCCTGTTGTTTTGATATGTACCTGTATATAAAGAACCTGTTTTTCGAATTTCGTACTAGGTGTTGGTTGAAGATGGTGAACTGCTATCGGGAATTATTTGTAAGAAAAGTCTGGGAACGTCATCCGGCAGTTTAGTTCATATCGTCGCGATGGAACTAGGACATGAGACTGCTAAGAACTTCTATGGAGAGATTCAGACTTGTGTTAATAACTGGCTGTTGATTGAAGGACACAGTATTGGTATTGGAGATTGTATTGCTGATAACGAAACATACGAAGTCATCCAGAAAACAACGAAAAAGGCAAAGGTATGGACTGAATGAAGTGTTTTTGGTTACATCTCGAAATCAAACTGCATCTAATCCCAAACTAAACTCCTTCAAGGCCGGATTTTGGTGGAAATGCTGGGAGGATTTTTCCGGACGGTACCCCCGTACGCTTGCGGCTTGGGCTGAGAACTTAGCCCCCTGAAGTCAACTACCTGACATATGCATGTACTGTTCATAGCTATCAATGTATTTATGAATTATGATCGTACTACCCATCCAATTTCCTCCCTCGCTACAGCACTAGGTAGTTTCCTTCAAAGGGCAATCATTTCATTAAAAGGGCAATTAAAGGACAATTTCAATTTCTTATAGAAGAAATTTGTTACAAAGTGTAGAACCTATAGGCAACGTATAAAAATTTAGTAACAAAAATGAAAGTTAATTGTTGAGTCAAATTGTGACCATTTGACCTTTTTCAAGGGGAGGTGCATGAATTTTCAGGGGAAGTGCAAAACGATGTCAAAGAAGGTGTAAAACGATCTCAGCGGAAGTGCGCTCCTCCTCACACATCCCCTCAAAATCCGGCCGTGAACCATATATTGGACTGAATAGAACTGGGACGCTACCTCCAACCGGAAATTTGAAGCCAAACTTGAAGGCCAGTCCCAGTCTTTTCACGCATGCGAAGAGCTCTCAATAAGTCAATCATGATATAAACACGCGTGATCTTAATAATAATATAATAATAATAAAATGGTTTATTAACACATTATCGCACCAACATGATGAATTACAACGTGTGTCACTTACCTCCAGACATGTGTGTCTGGAGGTCAAATTTGGCTTCAAGAAAAAGATAGGCAGTTTATCTGAAGGTAGCGTTCCAGTTATATTCATTTCAATGCCATGAACTCCTTAATAATGTTGTCTCAATGTCTCTTACACACAAGCAATAACAGCCTCAACCTCGTTCCCAGGGTCTCTCCTTCTGTCAAAGAGATCCTGGGTACGAGGTTGTAACAGCCTTACAATGAAAAACAATTTTTTTGTTTTTATTAGGACGACGTTATTCAGGTTATCGAAAAGGCTCACAATGATGAGCTTGAACCAACTCCTGGTAATACTTTGAGACAGACGTTTGAAAACCAGGTAAGGAAACATAAACAGCGGGGAACATCGTTCGAGGTATTTAGTGCGTAATCAATTGTTTTATTTTATTAGGTTAATCGCATCCTAAATGACTGTCGTGACAAAACAGGTAGCAGCGCTCAAAAAAGTTTGTCAGAGTTCAATAATTTCAAAGCTATGGTGGTAGCTGGTTCTAAAGGATCAAAGATTAATATCTCACAGGTGAGAAGTATTTGGCGTATTGTGAGGGATTATCTAAACAACTAAACTCCTGGTCAGATTCCTTTTTCGTATTTGTTTTAACTGACAGTATATATTTTGTAAAGAATTGAGCAGAAAGGAAACATTCTTGGAACATCACAAATGTTCACGTTAACTAATATATGCTATATGCTATTTATTAATGTTCTTGATTTGTAAATCCTAGGTAATTGCTGTGGTAGGACAACAGAACGTTGAAGGAAAACGAATCCCATTTGGTTTTAATCATCGTACATTACCTCACTTTATCAAAGATGATTATGGTCCTGAGAGTAGAGGCTTTGTTGAGAATTCATATCTTGCTGGTTTAACGCCCACCGAGTTTTTCTTTCACGCTATGGGTGGTCGTGAAGGTCTTATTGATACCGCTGTGAAAACTAGTGAAACTGGTTAGTATGCCTCAATCAGTTACCGCAGTGTATATAATTTAAGGAGAAGCAACTTAAATTACGATGTCGAATTTATTGCCTTCTGTTTTCTTGCTCCTGTGCTTTATCATATTGAGGACAGTTGTTACTGCTGCGTCCTCAGATTCTTGAAGTGGAATCAAGGGAGATGTGGTTAGTTACAATAGGCAGCCCAGCATGCATAGCAGCATGGCTATTTGTAAGCATCCCGTGATACCTTGCGGCGCAACTCAGTTTACTCAACCACAAATCTAGACTGAAGAAGAGGTGTTTCAAACCGTATAAAAAGTTTCGTGAAGCATTTTATAATTTTTTTCGTTTTGTCTTACCAGGTTACATTCAACGTCGTTTGATCAAAGCTATGGAAAGTGTGATGGTAGCTTACGATGGAACGATACGTAATTCTGTCAATCAAGTTATTCAGTTAAGATATGGTGAAGATGGTATGGACGCAACACACATCGAGTTTCAAACTATGCCTTCGTTAAAACCAAATAGTGCAGCTTTTGAAAGAAAGTTTCATTTTGAATCCGGAATTGAGAGGTAACTAGAGGGCACATAAATTACAGTATATGCACTAATTACGCATTCAGTTTTTTTTCAGTCCGGGAAAGCAAGGCAAACGTTTAAATTTATCTTCTAGTTTTCATCCTCATTGAACCAAAATTTAATCGATTTGTCCTTGGTCTACGGCTACTAGCTCCACAAATTGTCTAATTAAACTGTTTGATAGTTGTTGAGTTATCCTGTTGACGCACACGGGAAATTATAAGCTTATGCCGGAGGTTAAAATGTACAACTTCTAAACCTCCTCATGGAGGTAAAGAAAAATAGGTTTAGTAACTTACTAATTATGAAATGTGGTGTGAGAGCTTTATGAGCCAATTTTTACTGCACTGTGCAACGTAATTTTGAACACACGTGCATGTTGTTTAAAAAGTACAGTATTCACGTAGAAATTGTGGGATATTAGAGAGTTTAAGCTTCGCGTTATACGGCAAACGGCAAACGCCAGGCAAAGAAATATTTTACGGTATCAGGCAATAAAGAGTAAATGAACTTGCTGTTTTAAAACTGCAATGCATGATTATTCTTTCGACACAAGAAAGAAAATATGAAACGAAATAACGGAAGTTTTGCGAAGAAAGTTCGAATCTGCCGTTCCCGGAAACGTGAAGCTTAAACTCCCTAATACATTTCGTTATTCAGATCCCAGAATGACGTTACGTTAAAACAACGTTTGTGTACGACGTTTTATAATGTTTTAATACAAGAGTAAGGATTATATCCATCAGAAATGACGTTGCTACTTGAATATAGATTTTTTATGCCAAACACAAGATATCAAAAATTCAAGCTGACAGTAAATTGCACAATCTGTTATGCGTCTTGTGTCAATTAAGCATGAGATTTATATACATATTGTGTAATTCGTAATTTATTTTCAGATAAGTTCATGCAGGAATTATTAATAAAGCAGTCTTATTAAACTATTTTTTGTTTTCTGGTGTAAAGGAGAATGAAGCGTTTTCTTCAAGATGAAATTGTTCGAGATATTGTGGGTAGTGCAGCGGCTCATCAAGAACTGGAAGCTGAATATTCTCAACTAGAGAAAGATCGAGATGTATTGAGGTCTATATTCCCTTCTGGTAACAGCAAGGTAATTTTTCAATCGATAGATATTAATGTACATTCCCCCATTTGCTTCGAAAATAGCGGCCTGCCAAAAGGCAGGCCATATTTCCGAAATGGCGGCAGGCGGGAAAAAGATTGACCTGCCAAGTCAAAAATAAAATGGCAGGAGAAATTCTACAAAACAAAATTGGCGTCCAATGGTTGAGGACATAATCGATTTGCAGTTTGCCATTTTCGGTTAGCTGTTTGCCGTAACGTTGGATAATCTCTTTTCGATATCTTTTGTTTTTGTAGGTCGCACTTCCTGTCAATCTAAGTCGTCTGATCTGGAACGCCCAGAAAACATTTCATATTAACAAGCGGATACCTAGTGATCTACACCCTGTCAAAATTGTTCAAGGTATGAAATAGTTTCTTTTTCTTCTTCTTTTTCTTAAACAGCCCTCTCCCAACAAAAAATAGGGTCGTATAATAGATAAGCAAACAACCCAACCAATTCCACAACCATAAAAGCATTAGGGTCCACAGAAGAAAGGAGGGCCGTTTTTTGTCAGAATTTTTTGTTCTGCCTATATAATAATACCTCCCCACAGTCGCTTACTTAAAAAATGATTCTGAAAGCCGTGTTTAGACGAGCAAATGCCTAGGCAAATAAACGAAACGCATTATTATGTTCAAGAAAAGCAAAATATAATCGCATACTACGTGTGACTTTGTTAGAACAGTGACGTTTGTAAACATTATTACTTCCAATATCATAAAAATTTCAACCCATCAAAAGATCTTTGAACAGAAGGGGACAACTTTTGTTAAATGTTATGGATATTCGAAAGATAATGTTTTAAATTTTTTATACTGTAGATGTTCGGAAACTAAGTGAAAGACTAGTGGTGGTTAAAGGCGATGATCCAATAAGTAAACAAGCTCAAACCAATGCAACGTTATTGTTCAACGTATTATTGAGATCAACATTATGCTCTAAGAGAGTATTGGAAGAATTTCATTTGTCTTCTGAGGCTTTTGATTGGATTGTCGGAGAGATTGAAACCAGGTTCAACTTGGCACAGGTGCGTATGAAAAGTAAGCATGAAAATTGTGAGGAAGCAGTTGGCTGTGCGTTTGGTAAATGGAAAGTGCATGTGTGCAAGTTTCTAATGCTCGTGTAGAAGTCACCCCATAATCTCAAAGTAACCAAGCATTTTGGACGAAACTTCTCTTGTTTAATTGCACTTTAATCTAAATCGTATGGATTTGTACCTAAAATCTTACAATATCTTCGTAACCGTTGCTTCCGCAAAAAAATTCGTGGAAGACTGGCTTTTTTGGTAGGATGACATAACCCGGAAAGCAAGAGAAAGTTTAACGCCTGTATTCTAAAAGCACACTCAAAGAGTGGAGGTTCAATCTGAGCTTCCCTTGAGTGTCAGTGCTGTTTTTGAATAGCTGGAGGGTTAGCAGAGGAGGGTTAGTCTCGTACCTCACTATGTGACTACTCTAGCTATTCCAAAACAGCATTGACACTCAAGGGAAGCTCAGATTGAACCTCCACTCTTTGCGTGTGAGTGTGCATGAGCGAGCTTTAGAATACAGGCGTAAGTCTCGTATCCAATGTAATGATACCAAATTCAACCGAAATTTTATCAATTTGTCCGCGCCCACAACCATAAGCTCCAGTGTTCATGTATACTTTCTTGACATTCTTAAATTATCATATTGGTTAACAAGCAGAGAGAAAACATAAGCTTCTGGCGGACTTAACAATCGCAATGAAATGACAAAGTAGTTGTTTTATCATTTAAGGTTCAACCAGGTGAGATGGTTGGTCCACTTGCCGCTCAGTCTCTTGGAGAACCTGCCACTCAGATGACGTTGAATACTTTCCATTATGCTGGTGTTTCTGCCAAGAATGTAACATTGGGTGTACCGAGGTTGAAGGAAATCATGAACGTATCAAAAAAACCAAAGACACCCTCACTGACTGTGTTTCTCGTCGGAAAACCTGCTAGAGATGCCGAAAAAGCAAAGGTAATGTGTATATGTGTTATCGATGCCGACGTTTGTGGTATCTGTCGAAGCTGAAACCTGAGGCGTATAACACGATTCATTAATTGTTTTATTATTTATTCAAAAGATTTAAAAGACATCCGCCCCTGTGAGTTCTCCTCTTCAAAATAGTGACGAGTTCTTTCGATTTGCAGGAAGTATTTAGAGCAGTTTCGGTTTTCATTTAGATCGTATTTCCGTCTTACATCAATAGCATTACGTCTTCGTGCGATAGTAATTTTTCATATCACAATCCATAATATCACGTCATTGACGTCAAACTCCATATCTGGTCAGCCATTGAGTTGATATGACGATTTTACCGTTGGCTGTTAGCCAATCAGAAATCATGAATTCTCTAAAATAAATAATAGTGTGTGCAATGGTATATTTTATTTTTACTTAAAGAGTTTCAACACAGGTACGAATGTGAAAAGTTTGAACTTGCATCGTTCAAATCATGTGTACCATTGATGTATTTTACAGGATGTGCTGTGTCGACTGGAGCATACAACATTGCGAAAGGTAACAGCCAACACAGCTATATATTACGATCCTGATCCTCAAAATACCGTAATAACTGAAGATCAAGACTTTGTCAATGTCTACTATGAAATGCCTGACTTTGACGTCACGCGAATATCGCCTTGGTTGTTGCGTATTGAACTTGACAGGAAACGAATGACAGACAAGAAGCTGACTATGGAACAAATATCTGAAAAGATTAACATGGCTTTTGGTGATGATCTGAATTGTATATTTAACGACGATAATGCAGAGAAATTAGTGCTTCGTATCAGGATCATGAATAATGATGACAATAAGTTTCAGGAGGTAAGTTATATTTCGATGTTCATGGAATTTAAAGAAATTTTGAATGTGTCCTGTACAACGGAAAGGACGAGATAAAAAAAAACGTAGGAAGGAATTTGTGTCCCGCGATGGGACCCGTGTTTCCTTTGTAGGAACTTTGATGCAACTATTTCGTCTGTTTGGTTAGTTTTATAACCACTTTCGGTTCGATTTCACACTTAACAATCACAAACTGTGATTGGGCCATTGCACGACCTCGAATTCCAAATGATTCTTTAATGTACATGAAGATATCTAATATTGGTTTTAGGAAGAAGAACAGTTGGATAAGATGGATGACGATGTTTTCTTACGTTGTATTGAGTCTAATATGTTGACAGATATGACACTCCAAGGAATTGAAGCAATCTCTAAAGTGTATATGCATTTGCCACAGCAAGATACTAAGAAGAGAATTGTAATTACTGAACAAGGAGACTTTAAAGCAATACCAGAGTGGCTGCTGGAAACGGATGGTGTTAGTTTAATGAGGGTAAGTATTTCATGACTGATTAAGAACATTGGAATTATACTTTCCCAAATTTGCCATGAGATACGGCATGCTAATTGTAGTGATGATTTCTTTTTCTTTTGCAGGTTTTAAGTGATCAAGATGTAGATCCAATCAGGACGACTTCAAATGATATCTGTGAAATATTTTCTGTAAGTATATTTTTAATTCACCAAATAACAAATAGAAGATTGATTTCAACCTCGATAGAACAGTTTCATATACGGTAACAAATTACAGGGGCTATTTATATGACGCCAGAACGGGAATGATTTTGATGTATTGAAAAAGTCACCACACACTTGGTTATACAAAAACGTTAACGATGTTTAAAGGGCCTGAAATTATGTGGATATGTAAACACTACTTCCCCTTTACAGTTATATTCTGTCATCTGAACTATACGACAAATTGAAAAAATAGAAGATGCGTAGCCAGGTTGAAACATTATTTATTGAGCGTTCTCTGACTTAATATTTATTTCTACGAGCTTTCGGCTATCAGTCTATAGCCTTCGACGGTGTTTTTTTTTGTATACACCCGTCGAAGGCTATAGACTGATAGCCGAAAGCTCGTAGAAATAAATATTAAGTCAGAGAACGCTCAATAAATAATATACGACAAATATTGAATTTTGAATGATTAATTAATTATATGTGAAATATTTCCGTACATCATCTAGCCTGCGTAGCAGCCGGTTACATCATCCCGCCATATCTCATCCCAACCATGTAAACGGGACCTATAACGGTTTAAGACTTTCTTCTATTCAACAAATAGTTTCCATGTAGAAATCATGTTTTAATCAATATCAAACATATCTTTGTTCTTCTAGGTACTTGGTATCGAAGCTGTACGTAAAGCAGTTGAACGTGAAATGAACCACGTCATCTCATTTGATGGCTCCTACGTGAACTACCGTCACTTAGCCTTGCTATGTGACGTCATGACTAGTAAAGGACATTTAATGGCCATCACTCGGCATGGAATAAACAGACAGGATTGTGGGGCCCTCATGAGATGTTCGTTTGAAGAAACTGTAAGTATTGTCTGTATTCAATTGAACCTTCCCCAAATGTTTGAGTGCCCATGAGAGAATGGAATTAGAGTGAGGTTTAAGCTGGCAATGAAAACGTTTCATTTTACTAAGATCTTAATGTCAGCCTCAACTTCATGCTTCAATATATTGTTTCACTCAAATACATTTGAGACGTCTATGTTGTGGATCTGATTGCTTCGCATGATGCAGTACGAGAGCATCTACAGTATCGCCAGGTATGAATGATCATTCCAACATGCAATCATATTTGCATAAAGAGATTCGAATAAAAATCGTAAATGAATTGGTTTTTACGTTGTAAGTTAAGGATGAAAATAATGTGCATGTAACCACACCTTTCATACTACATTTGAGTGGACTAGAAACATAGCTGTTTAATAGTGGAACTTTTTACGTACTAAAAATTTGACACTGATTCGGTTATCTCGAAGCCCCGCTATCTCCCAAGTTTTTGTTGTTTTCCTTGGCTGTTCTAGATAGCGGGATTCTGCTGTCATTTAATTAATATTAAAGGGGAAGTCAAGTCCGTTCTGCGCATCGGTTCTGCTCATAACAATGTGAGGACCTCTAATGTGAACATTGCCCAAATTTCGAATGTTTCGAATTTTTCTGAACATAAACTCTATTTCATATTCATTTAGAAGCATAGCGAACCAAAATGGTATCAGATATTCAGACAGTACATCATATTTTAAAAAATACAGCAGTTCAAAATGTAAACAAACCGTTTGTTTACATTACGGACTTGACTTCCCCTTTAATTAATATTAATTAATATTTATAATATAGCATTTGTAAATTCTGAACGCTGATTGGTTAAGAGCCGTGTTGATATAACTCAATGTCAACACGGAAATTCCCACTCGTGTTGATATAACTGTATATCAACACGGAAAATGTTTTATATTTGTTAAATGTCAACATACTAGGTCGACGTATTGATGGAAGCAGCTTCCCATGGCGAAGTTGATCATTTACTGGGAGTCAGTGAAAGTATCATTATGGGCCAACTTCCAAGGATTGGTACTGGATGTTTTGATCTTATGTTGGATGCTGAGAAATGTAAATATGGCATGGAAATACCAACTCACATGGTCGCCAGTGGCTTGTTTGGAAGTGGACCAATGGCTGGTAAGTTTGCGAGCACATAATTTCGTGTTTTGTATAAACCTTTTACGAACGTTTGACTACACCAAAAGTTGGACTAAATTATCGTTCGAAAGAGATCAACTGCATTCTTGAAAACTGCCACTTCATCACATTTCTGCAGCTTCTGCGCTTGCAAATTATTGAGGGTTTAAAATAAGTTACCGTTGGTACGTAACTTGTAACTACAATCGTTACATTTATTTATTTATTTATTTGTACGTATATTTCTCCCTTTGTTAGCATCTGGAATGTTCTTTGGCTCAGCAAGTTCTCCTACGTCTGCTATGTCACCTCAAATGACACCGTGGAACCAAGGAGCAACTCCAAGTTATCAAGATGCTTTTAGTCCAGGCATGGGTAGTGGTATGACTCCTGGAGCTGCTGGATTTTCGCCAGCAGGTTCAGATGCCAGTGGATTTAGTCCTGGTGGAGGGTTTAGTCCTGGTGGTTGGAGTCCAAATCCTGCCTCACCTGGTTCACCTATTGGAGCTGAGAGTCCATATATTCCCAGTCCAGCTCACGGTGCTGCAAGTCCAAGTTATTCACCAGCTAGTCCAGCATTCATGCCAAGTTCACCATCTATGTCACCTACCAGTCCATCTTACTCACCAACCTCACCTGGTTATTCCCCCACATCTCCTAATGCTGGAGGCTTCACCCCTGCAAGTCCTAGCTACTCTCCAACTTCACCGTCCTACTCTCCAACTTCACCCTCCTATTCACCTACTTCACCATCATATTCCCCCACGTCACCTTCATATTCTCCTACATCTCCATCATATAGCCCTACATCACCCTCCTATTCGCCCACCTCTCCATCATACTCTCCCACATCACCTTCATACTCGCCAACTTCACCCTCTTATTCTCCAACCTCCCCGTCCTACTCCCCTACATCTCCCTCGTACAGTCCTACATCTCCGTCGTATAGTCCCACATCACCATCTTACAGTCCAACCTCCCCCTCCTATTCACCCACCTCTCCATCGTATTCTCCCACCTCTCCCTCGTATTCTCCAACATCTCCGTCGTATAGTCCTACATCACCTTCCTACTCACCAACATCACCAAACTACAGTCCTTCATCTCCATCATATTCTCCATCTTCACCCTCCTATTCCCCCTCTTCCCCAAGTTACACCCCCGAGTCAAACAGGAACTATTCACCATCATCGCCATCATATTCACCAAGTTCTCCCAAATACTCGCCTTCCTCTCCCAGTTATTCTCCCACCTCGCCAAGTTACTCCCCAACTTCTCCAAAATACAGTCCGACGTCTCCAACATACTCGCCCACCTCCCCGTCGTATTCACCAACCTCTCCGAAGTATTCTCCAACTTCACCTACATATTCTCCAACATCTCCCACTTACTCGCCAACATCACCAAATTATTCTCCTTCACCACAATATTCCCCAGCATCACCTCAATATTCACCCACCTCGCCCCAATATTCCCCAACCTCCCCCCAGTACTCCCCATCTTCTCCTCAGTATTCACCAAGTTCTCCTCAATATTCCCCGAATTCTCCAACATCTCCCCATTACTCTCCAAGTTCACCTCAGTATTCCCCATCATCTCCAAATTATTCTCCCACCTCTCCACAATATTCTCCGGGCGATGACTATAGCCCAGTTGCACCCAGATATTCTCCTTCATCTCCAACATATAGTCCTTCAACACCAGGTGGTGCCTCAAACGTCTCCCCACAGTACTCCCCCTCGTCACCACAGTATTCTCCATCATCTCCAAGCTACACACCTGCTACACCAGGGTACTCCCCAGCGTCCGCTTATTCTCCGTCTAGTCCTGTGTATTCACCTGATGCCGGTGAAGATCAGAAGAAGAAAAAGAAGTGATGTCTTGTCAAGTTACGAGCATACTTTGTGATATAAGAGTACAACCACTATACATAGTATTGCATGTTTAGTATAATCGATATATATTGTTTAGTGTAGATGTCCTTGGTCAAGGACGTTGGTAAATCACCTTCCACAGCTTTATGAACGTTGTCACCTAATTCATTTACAGAATATATATATATATATAATATATATATATATATATATATATATATATATATATATATATATATATATATATATATATATATAATATAATATATATATATATAATATAATATATATATATATAATATAATATATATATATATAATATATAATATATATATATAATATATATATATAATATATATATAATATATATATATATACCGATGCAGTCGTTATTTTAGTTCGTTTAAATCGCACAAGGGTCGTTCCTATGCCAAATAACGACTGCGAAAGAGTGTGGATAACGAACATACTTACCACTACCCTGATTTTTTAAACATCAAAAATTTTATATTGAAAAAAGTTAGATGTAATTTCTGTCAGAAATAAATTGTCGGGTCCTTAGTTGAAAACATGATAAATAGAGGTAAATGTCATTTTGTTCGTACATATATTGTATTGTATAATTTTGTTAGTTTCACAATTTATATGCATATCATACCAACGGTTACTTATGAACAAAATGAACACAACATTCCTTCTATATTCCAAAGTCAAAATGGGTTTATTTTATTGCGTAATTACTAGTTGAGACGGTTTTCTTTGATGTACTTCAGGATGTATACAGTAATAGCCCGTGAATAAATAAATAAATAAGATTAAACTTCGAAATTGATGAAACTTGTTCCAAAAGGCAAAACCTCCTCAACTAGTTAATACGTCGTTTATAAACTTCGAAGTTGGGATATAAGTAGTATATGATATAATATATGAATGACTTGGAGACTGATGGAACTCATTATTTCTCGGTTTATAACCTATATGGCTATACAAGTATATATGGGCTTGTATGTATAACCTACGATTCCATCCTGTCTTAGCGAAATCTCAAAAAATACATGATTCAAATGTATTTGCCAATTTGGATGAGTTTTAAAGCTCGAATAAATTGCAATTATACATCACTTAGGTTACGTTACAATGAGGAATTGTGTTCCTTTTGTTAAAAAAATGATGTAAAAATACCAGTTAGTTGTAGAGATACGAAGAGCGAGATTCCAGTTATGAAGGCAAAGTTTCATTCGTTTAATATATTTCACAAATCCGACTAATATTATTTAATAAATTAATGGGTGATTCCGGCTATGGACGAAATTTTGATCTAGACAAGAAGAACGAAACCAACACTACACCTAGAAAGAGCATCTTAAAATGAGTAAAATTGCAAAGTTTGGTTGCAAAATGTTGTAAAACGAAGAAAATTTAGCCCTGTGAGGTTCGCAAATTTTGTATATATTTGTATTAAGCGCGGTAAAAATAACCACTTTCCGCTCAAAAATGGTTATTTTTCCCGCGCGTAATGTGTTGGATTTCATTCTTCTTGTCTAGATCAAAACTTCGTCCATAGGTATAGACTGCGAGCAATACCTCTATTTTCCTTCGTTTTATTGTTTCCCGGACTAAGATTGAACGCGCGGGAAAATGGCAAAAAGGGTCGCAGTCTACCATAGGTATAGCTGGAATCACTCATTAAATTACTGTTCTTCGTAATTTGGAATCTTCAACTTTCTAATGTATTCGTAGGAGCTTTAAATTTTGTACAATGTGTTAAAAAATAAAATACTCAAAAAAACGCACGTCGTGCAGTTCAATATGTGTCTTTGGTACAGTATACACATGTTAGTCTTCCTTGAATGTTTGTCACGCACATATTGTTGCCAAATCATTTAACCCAACTGCATGCAATTTCCAAACTGACCAATTCTTCAAGTGACGGGTGGATAACTAAGCCAAAACATTTCTATTGGTTAGTTGAGTGAAAGTGGTACACACCAGACAATGTTCATTGATAAAATCACAAAATAGACATGTCATGGTATATCTATTCTGTGATAAAATATTCTTTTGTGTCATGCCACCTGACATGGCTGCTGACGTGCAAGTCAAGAATAGAGAAAATGTAAAAATCAGTCCAGTCCAACTGTCCAGTCCATGTTTTGTACTATGCCTACTTTTATATGGTTAATCCCTGTTGTGACTTCACCAAAACTACCGTTAATGAGATCTCGAATGAGATAAAAAAAATTATCCAAGATGGCTGACATCTCATTACTTCAAGTGAAAATATTTCAAGAACTAAGCAAGATATGAAGAATCGGTAAAAGAAGTTATTAAATACTTTCAAAAGTTCTTTCAAATGAGAAAATAAAAAAATATATTGCCTTTATATACCCGAACTTGTCGCTAGCTCTCAACAATAAGACTGTAGCTCAATGGTCAGAGCATTGCATCAAAATCGTAGGGCTGCATGTTCTGTCGGAGGGCTCATTCGAAACTGCTCCTGGTTGGGACGTCTGGTACATGACACATGTATACAGTTTTCGCTATACATGTGCAATATACAAAAAATTAAAACTATTAAGTAATATATTAAATTACATCTTTAAAGTTACAAGTCTACATTTATACGACTGATATATTAATTATATTATACGCTGTAGGAAAGACTCCCTATTAGGGACTGTTCATTATTTAAGAGATGAGGGTGGGGGTGGGTGGGTGAGAAACTGGGGGGACCTGAGATTTTTCCAGATGAAAAAGGGGAGGAGGGAATTCTGGTAAACCAAATCCTGGGGAGACCTGAAATTGAAGGAAGACACATTTATAAATTTCAAAACTCAACTCAATAATTGATGAGGGAAAAAACAAAAAGTCAGAATTCTTCAAACTTCATCTTTGAATTTCTCCTGTTAGACAATGTTGATTTTCAAAATTACTAGGTCAAATAGATCGTTTTTCCACTCACACAGTACATGTTTCATCAGAACTATTAAACACTTGGGTATCGCCTCGTGTTATATATATCTGATAAAAGATTGCTGTTGGTGCTTTGAATGTTAATATATCATAACTAACTTTCTTTTCTGATCTTTGTCGATCCCTGCTGTACAAAGTTTATAGTTGCACACAAAAGGAATAAAAAACAAAGATGTACATTTAATATAGTGTGAATTGTACATTGTAGCACTGTATATACAAATATATGCATTTATAATATAGCGTTTGTAAATTCTGAACGCTGATTGGCTAAGAGCCGTGTTGATATAACTCGGAAAATTTCTTTCTTTATGTTTCTTTGTGCTATATTATAAAACAAATATAAAACATTTTTCCGTATTGATATATAAATCGTGTGAAATTGTGTGAAAACTCTCCGCCCATCGGGCGTCGTGTTTCCACACAATTTCTCGTTTTCCCAATTTCCACTCGTGTTGATATAACTGTATATCAACACGGAAAATGGTTTATATTTGTTAATTATAAATAATTGCAATAGCTGCAGAAGTACATGTGTTACGCTCATTCACTGTGAACAACATGGCACATGCATTTTGTAAAGTGCATGCTATATATGTGGTAGTTATAGGGGGATCTTAAAATTTATTGTTAACTGTTAAGGTAAGGGGGGAACCGAAAATCTAAGTTTGACTAAGGGTGGGGTCCGGGAAAAAATAAGAAAATTTGCAAAAATCACCCATAAATAATGAACGGTCCCTTATATGAGTATTATAGAGCTACGAGTATTTTATCGATATATGGTTAAATGCCAATACGGTGGACGCACTGAGCAGCAAAATTTCTATATACAACGAGCCGCACTATACAGTCATTTTTCGGCAGATCAGTGGCCAGCGGCATAAATTTTCTCCTGTGCTATACTGTATATGTACTATATAAGTTAATATATTTAATTTACTTATAGATAATTTGTTGTATTCTTCGAATCTTTGTACAGTAAATAAAGATATACTAGGCATGTATAACCAGCACGTACAGCTCCCCATCGATATCTTGTGATTGCTGTTTGAGATTAGGAGCAGGGAGGATCTCTATTTACTTTGTGTTGGTAGGCAAGAAGATTCTTCGCAATTTTCGAGTCCCAGTTTAAACTTTTACTTCTTGTATCAATGGCGAATTTAGTTCCAGAACGGAAACCCATGACGAGGATCTCGCTTCCAATCTTTAATCGTGGGCATGTGCAGTTTTGAGAACTTGGCATCCATAAGAAAGATAATTTGTAGGTTGCAATCGTTGGACAGTTACTTTGACAAACAGGTTTAAGATAGTCATGTTTTACAGACAGTTCAACATTATCTTTGCTGCTTATTTTTAATTGTTGTGTGTAGTATCTGTTCACTACACCACGAACAACTAGAGAAAGAAATGAAAATTTAGTAATTCATTGGTGATAATAAACATGGTTCTAAGAAAAATGAATGTTTCAAATCATTTTTGCATATTGCTAAAGTTTTAAATATTGCTATAGCCTATACTGCTATAGCCGCGACATACGGTCGCGGGACATACAGTCGCGGTTTTCACGATCACATCTTGGTCGCCGATACAAAATGTTTGTAGATACAACCTGAAAAATACAAAAAGAACTTGGACATTGAGGCAAAGTTCTTTTTGTATTTTTGATGTAGTTGTATTTCCTACAAAACTCTGCAGTTTGTAATCGACATCGTTACCTGCACTGGCACCGACCAGAGTCGCCAGTGAGCCAGTCGCTTATCCAGCGTGGAATGATGGGATTTTCCATGGGCCTTTGCTTTTGCGTCGTATAGACCCATTGCACATGACGTCACAGCGCCGGTGATTTTGCATCTGGAGGACACTCTAAGGATTTGTGACGTCAGTGCAAAGGGTCTATTGTTCCAACCCGCAAGCCCGCCTTCAAATTTGGGCCTGCATGATCTTAATGTTTTCGAAGCAAATTTGAGGAACTGTGGAAAAGTCAAGGCGCCGACTGTCCGAATCAATGACTGGCCAATGCAGCACAAGGTCCTCTGGTAGGAATTGAACCTACGGCCCTGCGATTCCGGTGCAGCGCTCTAACCAACTTAGCTACAGAGGCCAGCTGTTGAGCTGTAACCGTAAGTTCATGTATATATAGGAAATCGGGTGTGCGGGTTGTGATAAGGTGGACTTCAATGATTTGGATTCTTGCACTTCACTTGGTGGAATTAATATTAGAATGTTAGGGTTTGTAATCCAAGTGAGAATATATACATTTTAAGACCTAACCAGGAACGACTGCGAAAAATGCAGCACAAGGTCTTCTGGTAGGAATTGAACCTACGGCCCTGCGATTCCGGTGCAGCGCTCTAACCAACTGAGCTACAGAGGCCAGCTGTTGAGCTGTAACCGTAAGTTCATGTATATATAGGACGATTACCTATATATACATGAACTTACGGTTACAGCTCAACAGCTGGCCTCTGTAACTCAGCTGGTTAGAGCGCTGCACCGGAATCGCAGGGCCGTAGGTTCAATTCCTACCAGAGGACCTTGTGCTGCATTTTTCGCAGTCGTTCCTGGTTAGGTCTTAAAATGTATATATTCTCACTTGGATTACAAACCCTAACATTCTAATATTAATTCCACCAAGTGAAGTGCAAGAATCCAAATCATTGAAGTCCACCTTATCACAACCCGCACACCCGATTTCCTATATATACATGAACTGACGGTTACAGCTCAACAGCTGGCCTCTGTAGCTCAGTTGGTTAGAGGGCTGCACCAGAATCGCAGGGCCGTAAGTTCAATTCCTACCAGAGGACCTTATGCTGCATTTTTCGCAGTCGTTCTTGGTTAGGTCTTAAAATGTATATATTCTCACTTGGATTACAAACCCTAACATTCTAATATTAATTCCACCAAGTGAAGTGCAAGAATCCAAACTTTAAATCAAACATGTTTTACGCCAATATTAGGGTGATGTTATACACCAAACGATTTTCAACGACGATTTCTATAATTCTATTGCACTGAAATGTTGAAATTTGGTCTATTCGGCGACACGTTGCCGAAACGAACTATTTTATGCCATATAATTATCAAGTATTTCACCTTACCATAATCATATTGATACTGGCAGAGACTGGAACTAGTGACATCTGCAGGTTTAATTTGTGTTCCCTTACAAAAAGCCGTGCATGCTTTATCTAAGAAAATTGAAAAAAATACATTATAAAACGACGACACATCCAAGCTTTTTCAAGCATGCATGTCACCTGTTCAAACAAGTCCAACCTACATGTTGGTCCAACATTTAGTAAACATTATACATGCAGTTGGTATTATATAACACCTCTTTAAATTCTGGTCATTTAATTGGCTGATTATGATCACGTTGTATGGAATGATGTGGTCGAATTTTACATTAAATTAAACTTTATATTACGCATAATAACATATCTAACATATAATTTGGGAATTGATAATTTTGTAATTTTTGTTTTCAATTTTAAAGATATAAGGAATAAAATGATCGTGTAACCATGACAACTATTTCAAATGTTCGGAAAATACAGTTGTTTTTTAGCAAGGCATGCATGTATTTCAACTCAGGTATATGTATTGGCTTCATGTTTAATTCCGGCAATGAAACATTCCAAATCATGTTGATCCATCTTGGGATGGTTTGAACAAGTCTTTACAAAACGTCATATTTACTGTTACAATTAAGACACGTAGGCCTACGTTGCAACATTCTTTAATTTTCGTCCTCTTAAAAATAGTAAAACATAGAATTAACTTGACATGATTAACTGACCTTTGCAGCCCGCACTGGGGGGAATGCTCACTATGCTCCGTCGTTCAATTCGACCTTAAAAAGTAAAATCAATATTAACATGCATTCTCATGAGAATTGACGTATATAACGGATACCTAGAGATCGAAGCATGCTGTTACAGCAGTTGTGCGTTGTTTATAGAGGTGTATATATTTGTAAAGAGGTTTTCTATCAATACAAAGCAAATCTTGGAATAGAGATTGAAACACGCGAAGAGCTAGAAACACAAATATCTTTAATAATATATCTTTATCATCACTAGTTTGTATTCAGTCAAACAATTACTTTATAATAGCGATTAGTGGCGTTCTTATATCAGTGGCGGCTGAACGGGTTTTATTTGTAAAATTTTGTATCCTTGACTTGCACTGATGTGGGCGGCGGCCATGTTGGCCCCCTCTCAACAAAAGAATCTCATTAGCTTCTTTTGAATTTGGTATACAAACACTGCAGCCGTGCTATTGTCTTCTAATTCTCAAGGGATTGATTGCAAGTCAAGAATTGAGATGTACGCTTTACGGCAGGGCCTCTTTTAAGGATGTGTAACTGGGGGGACATATATTTCGCGGGGGACCTGGAGAAGTTTCACTCGGCAAGTCTGTATCACTGCAGCTACCAACATATATATGCATGATTTAACTAATAAGTATAGGGCAGCAGATCAGGTCCGTAACTAGGATTCTGATTTCTGAGAAAATTTTGGATTCCCTGAAGCTCAGATAAATTCCTAGCATTTTGAGGAGTGTTCCAGCAAGAAATTAACCTTATAAACAGTGACACAATTGGCTGCAATTTTACAGTCTCCCAAATGTAATCTAGTCCCAATAAGGCAACATGATGTGATGATGCGGTAATGAAAATGTGCGTGGTATAGTATTATCATTCATCACACTTCAAATTCTACAGTACTGTATTACATGTGTTGGGGTACTTGACATCGACGCATTCGTCTTCTCAGTGTCACTGAAGAGCAAGATAGGTTGGTCTCTTTGGAGTATCTTTGCTTGGAGAAACTAACGAGCAAATTATTTCAGCCATGGTTTAGGTTTGGCGATGTTTAAATTTCAGTCCCCAAATAGACTTTATGCATAATGACGTCACAAGGTTTGATGCCTGCGAGGAATGCTGGTCTTAGTAGTCATTGCCCGGGGAAATTAAACAATTCAAAATGGCCACTATCGAAATTTTCCCGAGCGATGACTATTAAGATCAGCATTCCTCGCGGGCATCAAGCCCTGTGACGTCATTATGCATAAGGTCTATTCCTACCGAGTCAACTGACTCGGTTGACTCATAGCTAGTTACGGGCCTGCAGATGATGGTCAAATTCAGAAATATTAACAACCTAACATCATTTTTGACTCATGGATGTTGCGAAGCAACATCTGTGGTTACTTGAATGTGGGGTGAGTGTGGGGCAGTTAAACAATGGGAAATGATCAGCCTGCTTTGCGCGCACTGTTTGCCTGAGAATCGGGCCTTTCAGAACCGGAAATCGGGCTGGACCACGCGTTCAATTCGTTCTTTTGATTTATCAAATGAAGCATGACAAATGGGTGAAATGACAAAATTCGCACGGTTCCCGGTTTGCAAAAACAACTGTAAACTGCTCTAATCTTTCTGTCATGCACTTTCATTTGATCTTATCCGTGACTCGGCCTCAACGGCCTTTGATCTCACTCTGATATATAATTGCTGGTTGACCACCTACTGTAGGTAGTTCTTAGGGACCTTGCACTGGGGGAGGGGGAGGGGAGACACAATTGCAGAGACTGCATGAATTAAGGCGTATGTGTCGAAGTATATAGACTAGGCATACAGTGGCTATACTTGTTAAATTACCTTTTACATTTAAGATTCCAACCTCTGTTGGACAAGCACTAGAACGATATTGGCAGATACCACGAATTTGAAAGACGTACGTTGCAGTCTCTAGAAGAAAAATTGACATTGGATATTAAAACCCGTGGATATTAAAAGTTTCCGCAACAGTTTTTTAGCGCACCGTCAATGAAAAGTATGCAACTCTAAGTTCATACCAATGGCAATGGTTCACACATCTTGAACTGAAAATTTCCACAATAACTGAACTTAACCATCCAAAAAGAAATTAAACTTTCATGTCAAATAGTAAATATGTTATCATGAGGATAATCTCAAATAGAGAGATCATAATTTACTTGAAATGAAAACTTTGACCTTTTTATGACGGCCGATTTTATTTACATATCAAACAGATAACCATATTGCAGGTTCTCACGAAATCAGTCAGATAATGAAAAAGTGTAAAATGTCTTGCATTACAGTTCTTTCTATCCACATGAATTTAAATTCTATTGTGAATATATTTTAACAAATTTCTTATAAGGGCTGTCTGTGTTTTTCAGTTCTGCGTTCCTTACGTGCACGTACCTCCGCCCGAGCTTGGGAACGAGGATGGTGCCATCAGTGGATGGTGCACGTAAGGAACAGTCTCGTACCCAGGGCCCGCGGTTGCAAAAAAACTGCGCACGTATGGTTGCATAATGCATAGCTACTTATCGCTCTCGTATTAAAAGTATACGCGTTCAGACATTCCAACTATTGGAGGTAAAATTTAGGGAGACTGTTCAGTGAAATGAAATCTAGTTCTTCTGGGGAAAAATAATAAAAATTAAGTCTCCTGAAATGGCGTTTCCTGCATTTGGGGAATATGTTGTTATAAGTGACCCTATAAATTGCCATAAAGTAATTTCAAAAAAGGTCAAGACAGACTATTATGTTGCTAAAAACAGTATATTTATAATTTTTTTTATGATATTTACTGAATATTCTGAAAAATCGGGAGAATTTGATAAAAATCGGAAGACAGGGAGATTGCATGAATTTTCGGGAGACTCCCGGAAAAATCGGGAGAGTTGGAATAGCCGCGCGTTACAGGTTCTTTTAATCGAGAATACGCAGGTGAACACGTATGGTTTTTTAACTGCTAACATTACGTGCGAAGATGGAAGTTTAATATAAGCATAAACAAAGTTTATTAAAATACTTCTGATTGTTGGTAAAGCATATAGCATATGTTTGACAACAGTTATTCTTGAAATATTCTATATTTTTATTACCACACAATAGCAAACAATAGCAAACAAAACGAGGAAGTAACTGTACGTTTATGCATTTTACATATTAAATTTCTTCTCTCATGCATGCAATCTTCTGTCGACAATATTGTAACTTAAGGTCGGTGAGTTCTTCCTTTTTTTTGCCAAAGGAACTTGCTGGTTTGGACATGGCTGATTCGTGTGTTGTGATGTTTACACTATCATCGACCTCGTTTGAATCGCTCTGCTCAGTAAATGGATCTGGTTCGTTACAACCATCAGTCCGCATGACGAAGTTGACTGTCTTTCACAATCAGTCCCTAGTAGTTGTCCTCAGAATCTATTCCGCCTGGAATGGAGGTGAGCAATTTAAAGGATTGTCCTTGCCTAAAATGTCCATAACCAGCTCGTCTATCGTGATCCATTCTATTCCACCACCACCTGTTTTTCTCTTTCTGCATGGCATACTTTGCTTTAGTTGAAGTGGTTCAATCTTCTGTGAATGCCATTCAAATTTAAATAATTCCACACCATTGTAAAGACAATGATGTTTATGTCCATACGTTTCACGGGTTATATAAACAAAATAAGTTCTTTAAACTACTGTACAGTATCAGTAAAAATTAAATGCATAATAACATTGGCCCACATGCTACAACTAATTAACGCTTTATTTACGTTTTGTCATTACGCATATTTTTGACTTGCAATCAATCCCTTGAGAATTAGAAGACAATGGCATGGCGGCCATGTTGGTGCCAAATTCAAAAGAAGTTAATGAAATTCCTTTGTTGAAAGAGGACCAACATGGCCGTCGACCACATCATTGCAAATCAAACATATTCGACAATTGGCAGAACATCGGGAAAGGTTTCGCCATCATAATCAAAACGTGAAAACGGCCAAGAATCTTTCGAGACAGAGAGGAAATGCTAGACACATTAAATGATGACGAATTCTTCCAACCGCGATATAGATGAGGCAAATGTTTTATGTGCTTCTTGAGCAAACATGTGATGTAATACAGCATAACACAAAACGAAATCACGCCTTTACAGCAGCGCAGCAGTTACTCATAGAGTTAAGGTTTTTAGCAAGCGGTTCATTCTAAGTTCTAACCGCAGGTGATTGCAGACACGATAAAGGTGAAAAAGAGTATAATATCTAGAACAATTTCAAGAGTGACAAAGGCCTTACAAAAGTCATTTATACCAATCAGCCAATTTTCCCTGTGCAGAAGGATTTGTAGATGGTTCTCATATGCGAATATTAAAATCCATGAACAGGTGTAGTATGTAAACAGAAAAGACTACCATTCTTTCAATGTGCAGATATGCAGAAACGGCGACCTGATGATCTGGTGGACGTTGTTGCAAAGTGGCCGAGATCAGTTAATGATGCTAGAATTTTCAAGAACTCGACGCTTTATGACAAATTCTCAGAAAGAATTTTATCACATTTGCCGAATGGAATAATTCTTGGCGACGCTGGGTATCCTTTACTTGAATGGCTGCTCATTCGTTAGGCCAATGAAAATTGATATCATGTTTCTCGTCCCCGCCCGCATGGGATTTATCTGCCGCACGAAAATTTTTCATTGTTCATTATTTTTGAAAAATAGGCTTAATTAATAAAACACCAAATTGATCTCCAGATCAAAGACTTATTGCTGCATTCCGCAAGCGCAACTCAAATTGCACTGATCTTTCTAAAGATATTACTCGCCAGAATGCCTCTATTTTTCATGTCAGCCCTGGTACTGGTATAGAAATACACTGTAGTGTAGGACGTATTAAATTAAAATGAATGATACACCGATTTACTTCAGATTTTTATGAGGTTTTTTACTGGTTCAAGGAAATTATTGACAAGCAATTCCAATACAAAAAATAATGAAAAATGAAAAAATCCCGCTCCAAATTTTTGAAAATTGTGGACGAGAAACATGAAATCAATTTTCATTGGCCTTATGTAGAAAATCCAGGTATGACGGCTGTACATGCAACATCATTATAACAAGGTCCAGAGATCGGCTCGATCCGTTATTGGAGGAATAATCGGCATGCTAAAGGCTAATTTCCACTCCGGAAAATAAGCAGTGGATCAGGCCGGATCGAAGGTTTTTCCGATCCGGTCCGATCCAACAAGCGATTTCCAATAAAAAGACAAGTGGGATGATCGGATCGGAAAAGCGAAAAAATGGAGCTCGTTCCATGCAGTCTCACATTCTCCATTTTGTAAATTTTATACAGGTATTTAATTATTTTAATTTATGTGAAATAATACGGCATCAGTTTTGATTGATCGCCAGGTTAAGTTGAAAATATTTCAACTTTTTATTATCCGGCCAGCAACGTCGCCGGATCAATTGGAACCAAAAATTTCTACTGATGGAGCATCCGCGGATTTTGTTTTGTTCTTATCCGGTCTGATCCGCTGCTTATTTTCCGGAGTGGAAATTAGCCTGAAGAGACGGTGGGCGCGCTTGAAGGAACTCCGTTTCAGTCCCGAAAAATGCCGCCAAGTTGTTGTCGGTTGTATGTTGTACAATTTTGGCGACATATTCCAATGAACGAAGACGAACTAAGCGTACAGTTTGTCGACGAACATTATGAAGACGACCGTATATAAATGAAACAGAAGAGGGTCGCGAAAAACGCAATGAGTTTGTGCGACGGATCTTTCTTTCACTAAATTACCTATATTTGTAAATAGCTGTTCAAAACGTAATAATTTATAATTGAACATTTGTCCCAAGATGTTTTTAACTATAATTGTTTCGGACATGTTCATCTTGCTTCACTACGAACTTAACCTTTCATTTCATCCTCAAGTTGCATGTAACAGTATCAGTGCTGTATTAGAGGTCCCGTGATTTTTCGTGCAATTTTTCACTTATATGTCCCCATTAAAAGTTTTATGCAACGTACACCCGTAGATTCTGTTGCACACCGGCTTAATACGCACGTAAGTCACGGCACTTATGTGTACATCGTAAGTCTGCGCCTTACGTGATGTTATGCCGCAACACATGTGTCATGTATGTTTAGTGAGCACGTAAGTCTACTCAACAAATACATATTAAATCATACACTAAACGCTGTCTTTTTATAGTTAGTTCATAAATAACAGTTAATTAAATGGATTTAAACATTTTCGTGCGTACACGCAGCCTGCTGTACTGCACGACGTGTTACGAAAATACAATTTTCTACATTTTTACGACTGCTCAAAACCTGAGAAAAAACTGCAACGAATATAAACAGATTGCCCATATTTTACTGCTTTACTCCGTCAACATTTTTCTTACTTGTCAGATCTGAACGATGAATGAGATTAATGAAGCGCATGGGAAAAAATATCGGCAACGCGGCAAAAGAGAGCGCAGGATGTCGGTGCATGTTTACTGCTTTTTCTGCGCATCACAAATTTCCGCTCAACATAGCAATACTGAGAAATAAACAAAAATTGATCATACCGCAAATGCGCAATGGCATTTTGCATATACTATTGACTCGTGATTGGGTAGCGCTAGTTCAGTCTATGATCGCAATGCCCCATTGGCATGCAATACATGGTTATCTGAATGTTAACGTCATTGCCAAAACTTTCCAAATATCAATTATTTAATCTAGATTAAAGGTTATAAGGTCAGGCTGCATCATTAGTGCTTGTCAAAATGATTTGTTACTATATTAGCAATCTGTTACAAGTTTAGTAGCATGTAACCATATCATAAACAAGCCTAGCTATTAAACTACTCAGGAGTGTGTTTGAATGGTTGGAATTTAAGTCCGATAAAAAGATAGTACTCCGGCCGAGTTTGTTGAACGACTTAAAACCAATTCGATATTAAGTGATATCTTTACAATGATGATGAATAGAGAATAGCAATGAAAACAGCCACTGCAAGGTTAAATGCTCATAAACTATCATTGTTTTTTAAAAGGATTAGTACATCATGCACTTCTTTACTGCAGTATATAGTTTATACAAGCCAGGGGCAAACTATAAAGACGATATCAAGTTTACAGCATTAACCCCGGCCCATGCAGGTGAAGTTGCAAAACGTTTTTCTGCATCCTAATTGCTGCGTTATCTACATGAATGTTCTTAATCTTTCTGTATCGTTCTCGTGTTTGTCATCATTTTGTATTATTTTAATAACAAGTGTAACAGAAAAATCATGTAATTACACAGATTGCATGCATGATGCCACGGCCCTTGTTGTTGACAGAAATGGTATAAAAGTTAATTGTAGAAGGCTGTCGCGGTGCGAAATCATAAACCGTCGGTTCTGCGCATGATCATTCCGATTAAATTTGTCATTTGTTATTTACCTGAGATTTTTCCAGAATCCACACAATATACGTATGGTTCAAATCTTCTTGTTGTCAATCAAATCTTGAGCACACAAGATGTTTTTATATACGTTGAGCTTATATATATGCACGCCTATATATTGATACATTGTACAGGGACAATCAAGGAAATCCAACTTTAGCGTTCAATATCGAAAGTGTGGATTTAATTTTTTCATATTAATAAAGATTATAGCTGTTGAATGATACCTTTTTTGTATCATTCCAAGAAAAATTACGAAATAGGAGCCGATGAAAAATTGCCGATCAAAATCATTTTTCCACCTCAAAACAAAAGAAAAAGTAATTAATCACCAATGTGTTTTGGCACGCAATAACCTTAAAACAGTGGCAACATTTATCAATTGCAAGCAATTATTTAATTTACCATATGTTATTCAATAGATTATTAAAAATTCACACATTTTAAGTCCAAATGCATGGCATTTAATTTCAATAATTTGCACCCAATTCTCAACGGTGGAAAATGCGTCAGTTTATAATATCTATAATGATATGTTATATAAGAACTTTTTTGATTGGCTGAAATGCGTACGTGTACAGCGCGGTAAATGTTTTGGGAAACATTTCCTCGAATCAGGAAATGAACTGGTTGAATAAAAAAAAACACTCAGACATTTACTTTTGACAAAGCTTACTCATGAATCAACTGCTCTCTCCTCCGCAGAGGCTTTAAGCTCCTTCGCCCAGCGGCTACGCTCGTGTTCTAAGATCCGCCATGTAAAGTGTAGTGAAATGTATCTCATCATAATATTAAATCCTAAAAAAACTAAAGCCTCTGCGGAGGAGAGAGAATCAACTGTATTATTGGCATTTTTCATATTATATGCATATCTTTGACGTATTCGATCAGCCGATTGCCTGGCGACCAATCAAAAACGTTTTAGTATACTTTGTTTGCGTTAGGAGAAACTGAAATTTCATCAGGAAGAAAAAACTTGTATTTTGATAAATATTATATTCTAAAAGAATGTTTTATTATTTGGCGTGCTCAATCGAGTAATTAAGCACTTGCATGGAGAGCACTCAAGCGCTAGCTAGAGTCTCGGCAGACTCGGCTAGCTAGACCAACTCATACGCTTTTTCGGGCTCTCCAAATTTCCCGCGTGCTCAAAAATTCGATTGAGCACACGCCAAATCATGAACAAATTCTTAACTTGACAGCCAACTTTCTGTTGATTCGTATTTACTAAAATAGTCATTCTTCTTTACAATGACAAAAATGTATCATCCGACATGCAGCTAAACGCCCAATTTTTGTTGCTCTCAGCAGAGTAGTTTGGGGGGGGGGGGGTCCGTATTGGTATATTCGTGTTCTGCATTATTAATTTATTTTGAAATCCGTGTTTTTAAGGTCTGTGAACACGAATATATGAATATGGACCCCCCACCCAATTATCGAGCTGGCTACACAGCAACTTTGTTGTGTAAAAATGTTATCGATAAACTCATTTTCTAGCATGCAAACATGCTAAAGAGCAAAGTTGGAATAACTTGTTTTGATACACCCTCTGTGATATTTCCAACGACGTGTAATCGCGTAGTAATACTGTAATAGAGTCTTGATATGTTTCAGTGATACTGTTACACATGAAGCAATTTAATTCATTCTTGGTTTCATCACTCTAATGACGCAGCCCTTCATATGGTTACAAAAATGTTTGTTTAAAGTGTCATATATTTCTTTTGTATCTAACCGAGACTCACCCCTGTAAACTAGCTCAAATAGGACTGTATTGCAACACTGCATTGTCATTGTATATCAGCTGTATCATCGCTGTATATTTTAACGTAACGTTCACCTTTATATCTGTGAATCAACGCACAACATTTCAGTTTACGTTGAGTGATAATAAACTGCTTCTATTTAAAAAAAACTATTAAAGAAGATTAATACCGATTTGCTCGGTTAGGCGGGACGTATAGTGCTTGCATTATGAAGTAAAAGGTGTTAAAAATCAAGTACGTAGCTTTGTTAGAACAACTTCCTTTGACACATAGGCGTGAGACTAATTACTCAATGTTTGTTTCCTGGCCTTAAGAGTTCTCAACTAATAAGGAAAATCCTTTACCGTGATATTATATATTGCTATGTTATTTACTAGAATGGTCGAATGTAAAAACGCAAAATTGACACTTGATTTAACAGAGCCAACTACAATTAGAAATTTGAAAACCCGTTGTACATTTAATGAGTTAGGATAGATCAGTTTTGAAGTACTTTTGGATTCTACAAGCAGTCAAGATGAAGCTTCAACTGCATCGTAGCTCGCACATGATTCGTATGTGATTCGATCAACAAATGAAACAAAGAGCGACAAGCTTAAGTTCACAAGTATGTAACGACTGTTAGCGATCCTGCAATTTGTACAGCAATTTACATTTGTGATTTGTAACGATAACTGATATATCTGTACCATTTAATGCTAAAACGCACTGCGGATGTGTAAAAAGACAAAACTAAATCAATGACAATATTACTGTGTAAAATGATGACATTCAGTCATACCGTAGGCGTAGCGCATGTTAATAGTCGAAGACAGCATAGACTATAGTTGACTTTGTTTTAGATCTAGCTGATGTTGGTTAATGGTAGAAAGAAGAACTGAAAGTGGTGCTCCTTTATACATGGGAGTAGCTATATGCTTTTATGAATGATAATTCGATAATAAGAGTACCAGTATATCAATATTTGTAGATAAACACATCTACAAACACTGATCTAGCTGTTGTTGATAAACATTTTCCCCACACTATTGAATTTATCCCAGTGTAAGAACCAAAACTAAAACGTCTCAATAAACCCAATTGGAATTATTAACTTGAATTGTAAATAGCTAAAAGATTACTTCGTCTTCGTGTAGTTTTGCTAAACAAAAGAGTCGTGTTTCAGTATGTGGAGCTAATAAAATGGAATGCAAAAACTTACGTGGGTTAGAGAGAAAAATTTTCTCCTCAGTGAAATCATGAGTTATTACTTTATTACTTAAGTTATAGTCAAAACCAAATCATTCAAATTGAAGCAGTTTCCATTTTTACTTCATATTTTAAGCAGCGCTCATGCAGTCTGCATGCTTGATTTGCTCGATCTCTGGATCAGTATATGGTTACTATTGCTGTATTTGGTTACTCGTGCTACTTTATATCATTGTATATCACTTACGATTAAAGCTACTTAGAGGATTAAACTACTTACGTTCAGGTGGAATGACAATATTCAGTCTCGTGTGGCACTCTTCACCTGTGATGTAGAGCGTTTGATTTGTTGGGTTTTTCCAACGTAAGTTATCTCCAACTCGGACAATGCTGTTTAGATCACAAACACCAGTACTTGCTATATTGTGTATGTTCTCTCCTGTCACAAAGAGGAATAGAAAGCTGAAGAATAGAATATTTGAAGTCGACATCTTAAAACTTTGAAACTAGGTCCCAATACTTGTTACTCGTCTCACACTACTTCAGTTATGCTGTGATGAATGCGGAATATGACGATCTATTTATACAGTAATTGAGCATGACAAGTAATCTAATTTTCTCGATTGACGGCAATTGTTACTTTTAAGCCACACCGAACGCTATTGTAGAACAGGAAACAGTTCGGAGCTGAGGGCATTGCAATTAGCAGGCCATATGTTCCGAAATCCGTTTATTGCAACCACTCTGAAATCTTTTTACAACCATTTTACGATGAAAACGTTTAGTGAGAAATTCTACGAATTCTTTATTGTAACATTTTTACGATTCCCCTATTGCGTGGGAACCAATTAAAACTGGCACGACTCTTATCGTTCATGTCATGTTGTTTTTTAGCAGTTTATCTACACATATACATCCACAAGACAACATCATCACAACAGACCACCAACCAATACACGTTATACAACGTGAGAAAATCTCAAAGTATAACACTGTACCTTTTATAGGTGGCTTTAGCACAAAAGTAGATGGAGGGTAAGTCATGAGATTTTTTCAGTGTAAAAGCCCTCCATATAATATCCATTTACACTGAACAGTAGCTGAGCAGTATGATGAAAGCTATCCCTACATGATTATTGATTACTTCAAAAACTCATTAATTATTCAAAAAGCAACTAATATCCAATCTGGTGTAGGAAATTAATCACGTGCATGCGTCAAATACAATAGTCGACTATTGTGATACAAATTAGAGAGGATTTCCATATAAAGATTCTTTATACAGAGTGTATAAAGTTAATTATACGTTTATAGGTTTTCTGTTTTCGTGTTTATAAAGATCAGGCTTTTAGCTGTCAAATGACACCTATCACAATGGGATAAACCGAAACGTGGCGTATTTCTTTGTTTCCTGAGCATTAGAGTGGAACTAATGACTTTGACACAAAAGAAAATGCTATAATACGTTACGAGCGAAGTGGAAAAATGACTTATGCCTGTTTTCCTCTTCAACCGTATCGTACGTACCGTAGCATTTTCTTCAGTGTGTCGAAGTCATTAGTTCCACACTACCGCTCAGGAAACAAAAAGAAACACGCTACGTTTCGGTACGATTGAAGTGGAAAACTGGCTTAAGCCACTTTTGCACTTCGACCCTATCGTAGCATTTTCCTTTGTATCGAAGTCATTAGTTCCACTCTAGTGCTCAGGAAACAAAGAAATATGCTACGCTTCGCTACGATTGAAGTGGGAAACTGGCTTTAAAAGCTCTGCGGAGAAGAGTGCACGTATATTACGTGAATTTTGTATTACGTAAGCAAGAGTGTTGTACTGATAAAAGTAAATAAAAATTCTGATACGTAAGTCTGGACATTCTACTGGGGCAAATAATGTACATAATAGATGAACTTTCACCGTCAGATTATAAAACGTCATTTACTTTGCTGAAGGTTGTCGTAGTAAGTGAGAAACCTAAAGATGAAAACTGTTGTGACTGTCAGTATAACAAATGACATGCAGCATGAGTAGTGCCTTACGCTGTCACGTCGAACGCGTAAATAGTATTATAGTAAATGATCTAGAATGAGTTTGTTGAAGCAGCAAGGCTACTGAACCTTCAGTGTAGGTGTATATTTATCTTTATCTATATATCATCAATTAATCTGTGTATAGTGAATTATCAACCTGATGGGTTTTCACTTAGCTGAAGTGAAAACCCTGAGTATCAGGGTGCATATTATCTGCAGTACATAATTGGACAGAATAAACTAAAGTCAAGAACAATAACACTGTGATTGTTCAACTGTTATTGTTCAAAGAGTTCAATCTTATAAAAGCACAGTTTGCATGCTGACTTTTGTTTTTTGACAGTCACATGAAGAACATATTTTTAGTGTCATGCACCTAGAAATAATGACAAGCATGCGATTCTCAAATGTTGAGAGCATTCCAGTACCAATTGTGACGATACCAGTTTAGTTCTATATTTTAATCTTATGACAATATTTGTTTTTTAGTTTCTGAAAACATTTTCGGATGTTGGAAGTTCGGTGCGAGAGTCGACGTTGACGTTTTCGGAATTTCTGGACAAGATGGCAGATTGCCAACCAAAGTTTGTCTTGATCAAGCAAAACCTTTGATGTTTGCAGATGACACTAATATCTCTGCATTTGCGGAGTCCGTAGATGAATTGGAGGCAAAATTAAACTCCGATCTTAGTAATATCTATCAATGGTAATTAATGACGTTTCTAAAACAGAATATATGATTATTGGCTCCAGTTAATATCTAAGTAAGATATAATCATAGATTAATGTAGATCGGAGAATTAAAATTGGCGGCGAATCTATTAATAGAGTTAAAACAACAAAAAGTCTTAGCATGCATGGTCATTGACGATAAGTTGAATGGGAGGACCACATTGACAGCATCAGCAAAAAAGTTTCAAGCGGAATAGGAGCGATAAAATTGATCAAGCCTTATGTTCCAAAGGATTCTTAGGGTTCCAAAGGAGCAACTACTATGGAATAGTCAAATTGATTAAATAAATAATGCTACATAATGCTAAATAATGATAAAACGAAGAATGCAATATACTGTGGGACTTTAATGTGCAAACGCGGATCACGTGATTGAAGCTAGACGCCCAGATATGATTATCATCGATAAAACAAAGAGAGTATGCCAAATTGTTGATTTTGCAATTCCTTACGATACAAGAGTAAACACGAAGGAAGTTGAAAAGATAGAAAAATACCAAGATCTTGCCAGAAAACTAGGAAAGCCATGGAAAATGAAAGTGGTCATCATTGATTCTAGTAATTATATCAGGACGTTATAGGAACAACACCAAAACACATTGTAAATGGATGACATATAGGAATTAAGGCAAGGATATTGGAGTTGCATTTATTATTCATTCTTCTAGGATCCTCAGGAAAGTTCTAGATATTTGTTGTCTGTATTTCAGAACTAAACACCGCTGACGATATGGTCAATGTGACACTGATAAATAATAATAATAATGGAATGAAAAGATTGAAAGATGACATACGAGAACCGTTTAACAATGAGAAAGACTTACCGGACAAGTATAGAGAAATGTACAACACAGTATTTTGGGAAAGCGAGACGATGAGAAAAATATTATCTGGACTGTTGACATAAGTTGTCTTCTGATAATAGCTGACAAACATTGACAGCTCATGCTTTTCCCTGATTTTCTTCTCATCTTAATTCCGGATTGAACCTAAGTGAAGCGAAGGGCACTGGCCGGCATTACAATACTCTTTTAGATTATTATTATTAGGGTTTTATGAATTGTAGTATTTACTTATAGACGCATCATTGACATTGTATTGTTGTTTAATTCGAAAATAATAATGGAAACTTTATTGCCATAAATAGTAAAAGTAGCTCCACTAATATGATAATATATACAGTAAATGTGCGACTCATGTGCTTCTCTCCGTAAAGTTAATAATAATTATACAATACTTAATCAGGAGGTCCACTCACAAAAGTGGAGCCTTGAGAAAAAAACAAACTAAAATATATACTAAATAATATATACTACTAATAGTAATGATAATGAAGATATTAATGACTAATGTCTTACAGTGACAAATGATTCTTAAGTTTAATTATAAATGCTGTAAATTGTTCTCTATAATACTCATATAGTTTCGCCAAAATTGGAAGAAATAACTGTGGAAATAAAACAATTATTGATGAATTATAAACTCAATTCAAGTGGGCAAATTTCAAAACTTGCATCCGTTTGTGAATTTTTCACTCAGTGCCCTTAGAAAATCCTGTTTTAACAGTCTGGACAAACGGTACATGAAATAAAATATTTATCATGGTAACTAGATACGAATATACTGTGAACAAAACGTACTGTATAGTGTATAGAGCATACGTACTATACTTTTCTGTTTGTGGTTATGATTATGATTATTAAGCTCACTCCCCATCGGGGCTTTTCAGTGACCGATTACATGAAGTATTATGCTTACTTATATTACCTGCTATAAAGCTTAGACTATTTCTTTTTACGACAATTGTGATATTACTTCCTAACTACCAGGTGATCTCGTGTTCGTATTTTAGCCAATCAGCGCTCAGAAAGGGTTGTCCGAATAGAAATCCATTTTCATGTATTCAGTCAATTATATCTTTCGTTATTCTTTATGAAACTAGTTGAAATTTTGTTATTATGTTTGGTTATGAGAACAATAGCTCTGACAAAAATATGGAATCGAAATAAAGTATATTACAGGAGATATTCAGTTGTTTTAATCATAAAATGGATTTCTATTTGACAACTAGTGCCAGTACTTTTCCGCGTATCAAGATCATCTGGTATGTTTACCCTAACCCACCCTGTCAACTTTACCTGTGGGAGGAAACCGGAGGGCCTGGAGAAAACTCACGACTTTCGGCAGAGCGTTGACAGACTTTTTTCACATGAGTCCACCCACGTACATGAGTCCATATAGCGAGAATCGAACCCACGATCTCAAGAGGTGAAAGGCGCTTGCTCTAAGCACCACGTATGCAATAATAACTAAATTATTATAGAGGCCATTTTAGAGACTCTGCAAACAATATTTGTAATAGACTCAACAATCAATCGATAGGACTGACAAGGGCACTCGGCGATCGACAAGCCATATTTGAGGATTTCTATGTATTGCGGACAAAATTGACCGAGGAAAGCATCATTTCAAACATGCCAAAAAAATAAGGTAGAAACCTCGCTTTAATTTATGTTATAAAATCATTAATAATTCATGAAGAAAATTCAAAAGAAGATCGGCTGGTCATGTTTTATCTAGTATTTAAAATGGTGAAGAACAATTTCTTGCTATATTTTTATTTTTGATGCAATTCTTCTGTTATACTTTGACACGACATCGAATTACAACACAAGAAATGCACTATTCTTCTGCACAAATCTTGCAGAAAAAACATAAAAAACGCACGCTAGCAGATAAAGGAATAGGCTCGGATTCTAGTCAAAACTCTTTCGATCTATACTATTAAAACAAAAGTGAAAAAGTATTTTCTGCAGTTACATTATTATGTAATTTAATTAAGTAAATTATGTACATACTGTACTATTATAACCTTTGACACCATGCAGTATTTTCATGTAGTAAATATCAAGTTTGCGTGAGTGGAGAACGTAAATTAACAGGTGGCCCTACCTTCTAATTATATAGTTCTAATTGAGATGTTGATAGATCAATTGATATCTGTCTAAAAATACAATACATGAACATGTTTACTTGAAAGGAACTACACGTGCGGTTAATTTACAAAATGTATTTTCAGTATACAAAAGCTGTTTTTCAGTAATAGAATCAAGGTTTTTCCAGGGGTTAAGAACAAGAACATATAGCATTAACCAAAAATTAACCATGCACTTACCAACAGTTTGATGATGCATTTACTGCATGTGCACGAAGGTAATTTTAAGCGCAACTTTATATGTACGACGCACAATTATTTTTTCGTTATTTATATGAGTTTGGTCTACAAATTACATGCACATGTGAAATATAAACATAAACATACAGTTAACGAGCTAAAAGCGAAACAAAAGATCTTTGCTTATCTCACGAATTTGAAGCAGGCATATGGCGTTAGCCGTTAAGTGCATTACAGAATGGACAAAATTAAGTTTAAATTGGACAAAGAATTTCATGTGTTCAAATTCCAAACAAGCACGTTCTGTGCAACAGTCAAACAACAAGAGCTCAATATATACGCGCCTGAGATTTCTACACGCCTTTCTAAATAAATTATTTACAGTCGAGTGTATAGTTTATAATCGTTTCCGTGTATCTATTGACCACGATCATGATAGGATTAATATACGTTAGTTTCCGTTATATTGTTATATCTTGCCATTCTTGGCAAGTAAAGAACTATAGCTGAAATGTATGTTGAGAATAAGTTACTCACTTCTCTCGCAATTTATTTAAGGAATTTATTATTAATTTTACATAACGTTATTTCATGCACGTATAATATGCTAATTTTAAACAACACCACACAGTATTTGCGCTAACAAACACAAATAAATGAGGTTAAACAAGGTGAATGAGTTTATCTCTGACCTTAATGTTAAACACATTCTAAGGTCCGTTCAGGCATTTACAGAATCAGTGTCATAATCTAAGACATTCATTATGCAATGTCAATGGGTATAATTAAAGGTATAATTTATATTTTACGTATCATTTACACAATGGTATAATTATGTGTTTGATGAGTATGGTAAAGTCAGTTTGAAAAGTCAACATAAACGTTTTGCTCTCAACACTTTAATAGGGTGATTTTTGAAATCCTTGACGGCTCATAAAGGTCATCATCCTTAAGGGCGTTGCGAGACAGGCTTGTAATCCTCTTTTAGAACATAGAAAGGCTAATAAATGTCTGGAACCTGTAAAACGTCTTCGTTGCAAACAAAGGTCCTTCGGATACAGTAAAAACTGGATAATCATGCAATGGTTATTGTTACTCTCTAGTATCCTAAAACATTAAAACTATAAACATTTGGAGGAATGCAATCATATAGGTCAAACAATGAGTGGCTGGTACGTATAGAGAACAGTGGGGTTTTCAAACCAATGGAATTAATGTATTGGCAAATTAGATCTTCACCGGATACTGTTATATTGCTTCGTTAATTAATGAAAGGATATTCAAGTGAGAAATGACAAATCCTTTAAAAAATTCCATTCATTCGCCCGATAGTTTAAAGTCAAAAACAAGTGATAAATGATCGGATGGAAAATCAACACTTGGCAACGCCGCCTTTCCAATAATATCCTTTGAAGGAACCTCAAGGAAATTCCGCGCAATAAATTCCGAAGAATGCCACACGTAGTCGATTGTGTGGCACACTTCTCCTTTTGGCCTGAATTTCCATGTCGTAAACTGAGCCTCGTGCTTTGCGGCAATCAGATACGCACTTTTTAAGCCATTCTCCCGCATTTCCTGATAAATAGGCTCATTGGGTGTGGCGTTAAAATCACCACATACTAAAACTGGTAAATCTTTGGTGCTGCTTCCCATGCCACATTTCGTTTGTCTAAGATTTAAAAGAAGATCCTTCCCTTGCGCTAGCCGTATCATTTCGTTTCCTTCTTTAGCTTTTAGATGTGTAACCGCTGCCAGAAATTTATGGTTAGTTAGAAGATCATTTAGAATGACAATAATAGCAATCTGATTTGACGCCAAGCCATGGTCATCTTTAAGAACTACTTCCTGTAATTCCATAATTTCCAAGCGATTTTCCCTGACGAATACAGCACAACCGTCAGGTGAAGTATGCCCTGGCACACGCAGACAGGGAGAATCAGGTTTGGCCACGAAGGTGCCTGAGTAACCATGCGCTTTTAATTTAGGTGAAAAATAATCATGAAAGTGATCAACTTCTTCCAAACAAACGACATCAGGTGAGTACAGGAGAATGTCTTGCAGAATACGTTCTTGACGTGCTGGCCAGCCGAGCACTTCAGGAGCGCATTTTATGAAGTTTTCTGTTGGCGATGAGTAACTAAGAGCTAAAAAATAGACATACATATACTGAGATTAAAAAAAAATAAAATCGGTAAGGTAATATGTTTCGAATCATATTCAAAGTCATCAATTATCAAAAGTATTAATCAGTTTTGAACAGCGGATTCAACATATAAACTTGAATTTTGTGTAACTGCATGTACAGGGTCGTAGCGACCGGGGTGTATGTGGGGGGGTGCAACTCCCCCCCCCCCCCTTGATAATTGCTCATGAGCGATTTCAGTTAAATTTTCAGGTAAACCTCCGGGCATAAAAGAGTAAACTCTATGGTCTGAATCAGAATTAGAGTTAACAATCGACCAACTAAAGACGTTGAGAGGCGTCATGGCAGAGGGACAAGGACAAATACCATTTCTGACGATCTGGAGACTCCAAATTTCCAAAATTTTCTCAAGTTTCTTAGTCACATTAAACTGTAATAATACTTATCTTCATTGTTAGGCAATACTAAAATATTGAAAAAAATCCAGGTAAGTCTAACCTCTCCCCCCCCC
>CACRXK020000191.1:0-22233 GCA_902702795.2 Paramuricea clavata | reverse complement strand
CCCCCCCCCCCCCCCCCCCCAAGGCAAAGTCCTAGCAACGGCCCTGTTACTGTAAATGTTCGGAGTCCAGGATATCCTGGTTAAATTTACTAAATTATGTCAGGTGGATAAATAACCAGGGGCCCCTGGCTTCACACCTTAACGCAAACTACTGATAATTAAGAAATAGAGTAGAAATGATTCTATCAAATCTATATACATTATGTACCATATGTAGGGGTAGCATATCTTCGAGTTAAGCCCCATCGAATTAAGCCCTTCGAGTTAAGCCCCGACTACGCCCAAACCACGTCCATGCCACACCCATTTCCGTTGAGGGCTTATAACTCGTACATAACTGGAGTTAGGTACTTCGAGTTAAGCCCTCTAAAAATAGGGGCCTAACTCGAGTAAAGTCAAAGCCCCAATGTTTGAAAGATGTAAACTAGTTACAGAAAATAAACAATATTCATTATTTTTTGTATAATTGTATGTAAATGTATATTCAGTAACACTTAATGAACATAATTTTTCTATTTGCGCCAGAAACGATTGGTACGCGTCGCCAACAATTTACATGGTGGAAAATAAATATTTTTCAAACGTAATAAGTAGCAGAGCTTATATATATAATATCATGATTGCGGGTATTCCCTTTGTTCTCGGAGGGCAATTAATAGCTAATACACCTCATTATATTCATTTTTTCTAATCCTACCCGCTTTTACGTCATGTCAGGTAGAATTAGTTGTAATCCTACCCGAAACGACGTCAAAGCGGGTACGATTAGAAAAAATGAATATATCTGAAATCGCCAAAACTAAACAAAGACATGGAAAACAATTATACCATTTAATTTATACATTATTTATTGTTAATTGGTTTTTAATGGCCCTGCGAGAACAACGGGAATACCCGCAATCATGATATTACAAGGTTCGGCCCTCGGGAATTTTACTAAATGACCCTCATCGAGCGGCGCCCAAGGGAATTTTACTAAACGACCCTCATCGGGCGGGACGTTTTAATAGCTAATTCGCCTCTTTCTATGCTATTACTTATAATAAATCATTATATTTACATAGATCATGTTTTTTCAAACTTTATGGGAAGTCTTCTACTCTCTATTAGTGCAAGGTCAGCCGGCGATAATTGAGAATTAGTACCAACCGTACGCGTTATAACAGTGGCGGTACCACCAGATTACTTGCGATGGCTTTTGCGCGAGGCAATGTAGGTCAGCACAAAAGTAAAATTGGCGAGAGGCGGCAAATCGCTGTCCACGTGGAATATAAAGTCACTTTACAGAAACAAATATTTTTCAAGCCAACATCGCACTTTTACACGAGCAGCACGGAGCTCTTAGCCACTCGTTCTTTGTTGTCACATGTCACGTCACGTGCCACACTTGCTCTGATGATCTTTTAGATTCGAAAATGGAATCCATTTCAATAGGTGTCAATACAATGGTAGGGGACGGTTGTGGCGTCGAAGAAGCTTGGCCTTTTTTCTTGGTGTTTTCGTTTGATCTTGTACTGTCTGGAGCAACTTTCAAAATTTCTTTGAAATTTTCCAATTGTATTTTACAGTAAATTAGAGATAGGCAATTGGACCTCCACAGGCGTTTGGGAACTATTTGTGTTGTGCAACTTTCTTGTAAGCCTTATTTAGTTGTTGGTTTCTGAGACCTTCCAATCCAGGGTCTGGAAAGTAAACCTTACCGTGAAATATTGTATAGTAGGTGCATGTATATAGTGCGTGTGGTGTTTTGTGTATTTTCTTTGTCAGTCCATGCACATATCGTGTAAATTATTCCTTAATGATAGATATAGGTGTAATTTGATAATGTACAATACTCACAGGCTGGGGTCTTGCAAGCATATACCCCGTGAAGTATGTGATAACTAATTTATTTCGTCATGTAGATTGCCAAGTTCTATCTAACCCCAGAGCCGAGTATATAATACCTCTATAGACTATCTAGATGTTAAGTATTTTGTGTATAGTGTACTCTTTGTGGTACCTTTTGAACAAACAAACGTTTTGACTTTGCTCGAGTTAGGCCCCTATTTTTTAGAGGACTTAACTCGAAATACCTAACTCCAATTATGTACTTCGAGTTAAGCCCTCAAGGGAAATGGGTGTGGTATGGGTGTGGTCGGGGCTTAACTCCCCCCAATATGTATCAGTTATCATTGGACTCATTGCTACAACTACATAAAGAAACTGTGTTGTTCTAAATCTTTCCTTCCAAACTCTAAACCACAGACCTTAAACTTTAAGTCCGAAAATTGCACTGGGAACGCTCTCCATCGTAAATGGATTATGACAATTAAGCCTTTCTGACTCAATACGGAAAACACTGTGTATTCCCATATACATATATCAAAGGTAAATGTTTTTAAGCTCTGTTGTCGAGAATAGATCATGCGTGCACGTAGCTTCATTACGTAAATTGTTTACGTTAACTTTGAAAACAACATGCCATATTTTATAACCTATTAATAACCAAGTCAAGGTCATGGGCAAAATGCCATGCATTTGACTATGTTATAAATACATATACGCACTTGATGTTATCTAGTGCGTATATGTCTAACTGTAACCATTCATGCGTGCATGCACTTGATGCCTAACTTTAATTACTGTTATCAGGTACTGTATACATATAGTAAAAAATGTAAAGCATACTCTTTCTATAAATAAAGGAGACAATATTTAGAAGACTAGAATTTATTTATTTATTAACACTTTGCCTTAAATTATCGACTGGAAACCGCAACAGCCTAGGCCAATTACTGCGGAACCATTATAGGCAGCCCACTAAACGACTGAATTTAAATTAAAATTGCAGTGAAATTATAACATTAACGTGAATAAATAAATTAGCGAAATATATTGCAAAGTGCATGTAGCTTAATTATATTAAATCGCCACCCGATTGCACTATCGGCCAACTGACATATAGTTATAAGGTATACGTTTTTGCGTCTACTGCCTAAGCAGTATAGCCGCATAAGTCAGCACCAGAGTGTGGCGATGTTTGAGCATTTATCACTTTTTCGAACCACGTCCCTTTCGAGCCCTTCGAGTTGAGCCCTTTTCGAGTTAAGCCCCGACCACGCCCAAACCACACCCATTTTCGTCAAGGGCTTAACTCGAAGAAAGAAACACAACTTGGAAAGTTCGAGTTAAGCCCCGTGAAAAGTGGGGCTTAACTCGAAGTCATTGAAAATATTCGACCCTCGAGTTAAGCCCAGACATTTGAGGCATGTAAAAGAGCAATGATTTGAGTCGCCCATAATCTCAATCTAGCTAGAAATGCCTAAATGAGTCACGAACAACTCGTATAAACAGTCAATTTTCATTACTTAAGTAACAGATTATTTTGGACTAGCTTTTATACCTCTGAGCTTATTACGAATAAATTGTCCTTTTACGCGAAATAAAACCGCGCGGTCAATTTATTCGTAACAAGACGCTCTACGGAGCGTTAACTCGCTGGGGCTATACTAGACTTGGTTGAAGTGCGTCTTTTAGCACCTTTTTTGACCGCTCGCGTGCATCGCTATTTTCAACCCCTTGAGAGACGGACTTGAACCCGAGTCTAGGGCTATACAAGTACGCACATTACTGTACATGATACATACAGTACACAGCTATTTCAATTAAGATTTAAGGTTTTCCCCGAGCTAAGCGGAAAAGTCGAATACCGGCGCGAAAGGCTTAACACAGTACTAAAATGCGGTTGGCCCTACAAGTAAAGTTATATTTAGTACGCTCACGCTACATTCTATTATTATTATTATTATTATTATTATTATTATTATTATTATTATTATTATTATTATTATTATTATTATTATTATTAAAAACTTGGATTTTGCAACCTTAAACGGTTGAAATACATCCATAAACGTAACTGTATGCTTAACTATTACATGTAAAATACGAGTAATTATGATAAAAATATTAAAAATTCTCAGATCTGTTAATTATGGATATGTAACCTACGACTAAAAACGGTTAAACTCTGATAAGAGTCTGAAGCCTAGGTACTAAGAATTATTAAAACGTTCGACAGACGACGGAATAAAAGAGTTTTTGAAGCGGTTTGTTATGCATTTGATTGGTGCAAGTTTCTTTGGGGCACGAGAGATCATAATTAGGAATTGCAGCGATCTTTACCAGACCTGATAGCGGACTAGACTCCGGGACAACTTTATTCTTAAAGAATGCCGAGCACAGTTGTTCACGTCTTGAATGCAAAGTTGGAATGTTACAGACCACTAGTACGTCGTAATAAGATAGTGATGGATGGATAATTTTTAAAGCTTTGTGCTGAATCCTTTCAATGTCTTTTGATAAATATTCTGGAATGTTGAAATGCCAAATTTGGTTACAGTATTCCAATATTGGTCTTATACACGATATGTACACTGTAATTAACGTTTTCGTATCAGCCTTCGCTCTTTTTAAAGACGTAACATATATAAACGTCTCGAAGATTTTTTTACAATCTATGCAATGTGTTCATTCCACTTGAGGTCACTGCTAAGCATTAAGGCGGTTTTCCAGTCCTCGCACGAAGCTCCTCGCAGCTCGCTGCGAGTGCTTGCATCTAATTAAAATTAACTGTTTAGCATTGTGATTGGATGAAAGTGCTCATGCATCACTCGCAGCGAGCTGCGAGGAGCTTCGTGCGAGGACTGGAAAACCGCCTTTAAGCCCAGTAGTTTTGCAGACTTTACTTGTTCAACAGGATAGTCTTTTACGGTCAGTTGTTGAAAGTTAGGTTTCTTTTTCCAAAAACAAATTAGGATTTCCTTACACTTCCGGGCGTTTAAGACCATATCGTTTTCTTCACACCACGAGTTTATTCCATCTAGGGTAATTTGCAGGACTGATTGATCGTTTACAGCAACCGTCTCCGAAAGAGTGGTGTCATCTACATATTTCCACCGGCTTTCCCACTCCTTTAACAGGTCGTTGATCATTATCATGAACAAGATAGGGCCCAGAACAGTTCCCTGTGGGACGCCACCATTTACTTGTTGATAGTTGGAGGTAGAATTTCCAACCCTCACTCGTTGCCTTCTATTGGTCAGGAAACTTCTTACCCACTCTATCAAGGTAGGGTCGATGGCCATAACCTTCATCTTTGTTAGCAGAATGTTATGATTTATTCTGTCGAATGCTTTACTGAAGTCCAAGAGTGAAACACGAACACATTGGTCGCGTTGATCAGTAACCTTGTATAAATGGTGAACTAAAGACAGGAGAGCATCCGTTGTGACAGTCCAGCTAGTGATCCGAACTGATTCACTAGCTGGACTGTCAACAACGCATGCTCTCCCGTCTTTAGTTCACCATTTATACATATATTTCTTCAAGACTGTCAGCCGCCAGTTGGTCCGTACGCTAGGATTAAACTGCGCTTTAAAACGTTCAAAAAATATTTGGGGGCTTTTGGGCTCAAAATACGATCAAAATGAAGAGAGAAGTGAGACGAATCCACTGGTATACGGCCGAAAAAGAAAAAAACAATGCACCAAAGTTATCAAGGATCAAACGTACTGCATTTTTTTATAATTAGTTTAATAATTTTGAGCGATTTGTCAACAATACAATCGCTTGGTTTTCAAAGACAAAGGTCATAAATCGCTAGAATACTGTTGTTTAGTAATACTGTACATTTGACAGCCGTAATTAGTACAATTTCTAACGCTGAATCGAACGGTGGTATTTTTATCCTTGTTGCGCCATTAGGCATTACAAATACACTATGAAACGTACTGCGAGCGATTTGTCAACAATACAATTTTGCCTGATTTTCAAAGGCCATAAATCGCTAGAATACTGGTGCTTTCATTTGTAATACATTTGAAATCCGTACAATTTCTCACGCTGAATCGAACGGTGGTATTTTTGCGCCATTACAAATACAAGGAGAAACGTAGTGCGAGTGATTTGTCAACAGTACGTACTGCGAGCGATTTGTCAACAATACAATTTCGCTTGATTTTCAAAGTCCATAAATCGCTAGAATACTGCTGTTTAGTAATACACTTGACATCCGTAAGTACAATTTCTTACGCTGAATCGAACGGTGTCGCTTTCTTCTCAAAATATAAAAAGCAGCGCAGCCAAACCTCTGCAGCCAAACCATATTAGCCAAACGTAACTTGCGATTTGCGAAGTTGCTGTTTCCATGTCGAAATTCCTTGTAAAATTGTTCAATTTTCCCGAATTTTCCTCAAAATGCAGGGTTATTTATGGATAATTTAGGTAAAATTGGCAGGAGGCTTAAGGATAATTGGGGGAAAATTAGGCAGCTCATTAAGAAAATTTTTTCAAAATTCCGAGGTTGGAAAAAAAAATATTCTATTTTGTGGCTATCGACGATCGGAGATCCACTATCCGTGAAAAATGGAAGCCGAAGCCTATACTCGTCTGGGGCACAGTGCCCCAGCGAGTAATAAGCTCAGAGGTACAAAAGCTAGTCAATATTACTTAATTAATGAAACTTGACTATTTATAGTCTTTATACGAGTTGTTCGTTACTCATTTAGGCTGCAGCTTATTTAAGGCAATTTAAGCCGAGAAGTATGATAACTATTTCCAGCTAGATTGTGGGCGACTCAAATCATTGCTCTTTTACATGCTTCAAACGTCGGGGCTTAACTCGAGCGTCGAATATTTTCAATGACTTCGAGTTAAGCCCTTATTTTTTCACGGGGCTTAACTCGAACTCGCCAAGTTTAATCCGCGGACCGGACCAAAAAAAGTTGAAAATATTTCAACTTTTTATTATCCAGCCAGCAACGTCGCCGGATCAATCGGAACCAATTAGGCCTTAAATTAAATTAACTATCATTCGACGCACGAGGACTAGCTGTCTAGCTGAATCAACCGTCAAAGCGATCAAACTTGCTTGTGCAGGGAATTTATACAGTAATATATCTAGACAGTCAAGTTTCATTAAGTAACAGATTATTTTTGACTAGCTTTTGTACCTCTGTCTCTGAGCTTATTACGAATAAATTGATCTTGCGGCTCAATTTATTCGTAATAAGTTCAGAAGTATAAAAGCAATAGTCCAAAATATTCTGTTACTTAATGAAAATTGACTGTTTATACGAGTTGTTCGTGACTCATTTAGGCTGTAGGTTATTTAAGTCTGTGATTGATCTAGATTTTGGATGACTCAAAACATTGCTCTTTTACATGCATGCCTCAAATGTCGGGGCTGAACTCGAGCGTCGAATATTTTCAATGACTTCGAGTTAAGCCCTCTTTTTTCACGGGGCTTAACTCGAACTTTCCAAGTTGTGTTTCGTTCTTCGAGTTAATTAAGACCTTGACGAAAATGGGTGTGGTTTGGGCGTGGTCAGGGGCTTAACTCGAAGATTCGGCTTTATTCGCCGAACTCGGCTTTATTCGCCGGCTTTTTAACCTAAACTTTATTTAGTAACAATTCGGGAAGCCATTTTGTGTTTGAAATTTTGGACTTTTTAAGCCATGTTTCCTTCTTTTAATTAGCCAAACTTTGCTGGTATAACGATTACTTACTATATTACTATATTACTATTATACTGTTTTACGACATATTTTTTAACTTTTTTAAAACTCACAAGTTGTATTTTTCAAGTCATGCTTGGAACTCAGCCTCGTTGTCTCTGAGCGAATAGTCAATTCGGTTTCGCCTCGTTGACTATTCGGCTTCGTTGTCTAATTGTTAATCATAGAGTATTAGAGTAGTGTATAAACTGATACAAAAGCAAAACGTTTTTGACATTTTTGGACAAGAGCGCCTAACGACATGCAGTCGCACGCATTGCGCGTGAGGGCTTGCTCATTTGAATGTCACCTCACGTCTGTCTCACGTGTGAGTGGTTAAGGCTTAAAAATATATCAAGCCTATAAACGTTTAAATTAGAGCGGTATATTTTTATATTCGACCGACCATATTCAGCCTCATCCTTCTCAAACTATCAGACGTAGTTGCCTTAAACATAATATACCCGCGCAAACGTTAAGAGCAATGTGTTGTGTGCCAGGGGACAAGAAGGAGTTGGTACCTTGAGAGAATCTCACGCTTCACAACTATGGAACTATATGTTTGATCTAATCATTACCATTTCTGCAGAACTAACAGTAACGACACTTCCTGTTCGCAACTTGAATTCATGTCCCTAACATTTTGCAAAGCGTCCATTCCTGCTTGCTTATGATATATTAGGTTCTTAGGTGCTCTGACCAAAGCACAATTATTTAGAATCATCAATACACAAAGTCTCCAAAGTGTTACCAAGTGAGGGATGGAGCAGTTACAATCTTTCAAGATCTTGCTTAATATGATGGTCACAATATTTGTATGCACAGTAATTGATTAGTAGGTTAGTGTATATACCTGCACCTATACCTGCACCCAAGTGAAATGGTGTCTAGCTTGGAGCAGTGACATTGGAAAGTGGGAGCACAGTGACGTGGCCAGGATTTTTAGGGGGCTGAAAAAATCCCAGGAGGGGCCGAAGCAATTTACTTGCGCTAGTTCTAATATAATTTGTTTATTAACTGAAAACCTACTAATTTGGACTCCCGGACTACCCATGCATAATATAGTACAATGTCAATGAACTAATTGAACTTTTAGGGGTTCTGGGGGTATACTCCCAGAGGAGTTCGTAATCAATTAGCAAACGTATTGTTGAGAAAGCCCCAGAGCACTGAGAGCAAGTATAAGCGGTAAAGTTTTCTATATCGACCCCACATCGACCAGTTGAGAAAGAAAATGTGGAGACAACGAAACAGCGCGTTGTATAAGGTGCATCAGTCCGTTCCCCTAATGATATCGTGCGATTGTACGTGTCCAGTCGTTACCCAGCTGCCAAGCTACTGTATTCTGACCACGAAGACAAGCACCCATGGAGCTGAGAAACGAATCAGGGACATTGTTGCCGACGATAAACAATGACTTTATTGTCATATCAAGCAATATGGACGAGTGTGTAAAAAAGGTAGCTAGCCCAGTTTACATATTGAGAACTTATTTTCTACCATATAAGGAATACCCTTGTGAGCATGTGCAAAACAAAATAGCTACATTATAATTGCGCGTGAATTATCGCGAAAAATATTAAGAAAATCGTCAGTGTTTTTGACAGTGCCTTTGTGCATCTATATTATTATACTAGAAAATACATGCATGCAGAAACCCTCGCCTTGCTGACAAAACCATTGTATTTTCCGAACATGAAGTATCTAAAGTAGTTGTCATGGTAACACAATAAGGCCACTACACGCGTAAAAACGCTCAGGTTGATGCAATACTGATGAAAACAGGATTGAACAATGTTATGCTGCCCACATTGTTCATAGCTGTCAACAATATTGAACAATATTGTTACACCCGATACAGGCTCAACAACATTGTTCAATATTGTTGACAAGTGTGAACAACGTGGGCAGCAAAACATTGTTCAGTCCTGTTGAGCAACGGGCTCGGCGTTTTTTGCCGTGTACAAGTTAATCTTTAGTTTCTGGTCCGGCCTTACCTTCGTTTACGACGCGGGCGGGTGGTTAGGACTATAGGACATAATTACAATTGTGGCTTTGCCCACATTTTTGTGGTCTTTCTTGTCCCTTTTCATGCTAATTGTATCAAAATGTTATGAAATTTTACATAAATTGCATTTATATTATTTATAAATCGACATGTATGACAGATTACAAAGGATTTTACATATCAAAATGATCTATTAATATTTCTAGTTTTTTTACCTCGTAATCTCGATAAGGCAGCGGTTTTTACCATTCAATACTACATTTTGCTAGGTCTTTTTAGTGTAAATTGAATATTTATCGTTCTTTAAGTTAAATCCTTCGCGAAAATTTTCAAGAACTAGAAATTAATTGTGAACAACAAAGTAGTCCTGAAATAATACTTTACGCAGAAAGGACGCGGGCGGAGGACCAGAAACTAAAGATTAGCTTGTAGTGGCCTAATTTTTTAAGAATATTCTTACAAATAAAAAATCGCCTAAAAATATCACTTTTAATTACAAAATTATCAATTTCCCAACATAAATATGTTAGGTATGATATTATACGTAATATAAGCTTCAATTTAAGGTAAAATTCAACCACAAACGCTTCGCAAAACGTTTTAAAGTGTTCTTTATAAAACTAAACTGCCTTTAAGTGAAATGGCTGTATCGATAAACTTTGAGTTTGCAATAAAATGATTTCAAATTCTCGCATGCAAATAACTTTGCTTTCTTTTTTATTTAAAAAATTCAATATAATAAAAAAGGGAATCAATATTAAAGAACACTGAAATTATATGCTGTTTTGTTTAGTTGTTTCATATACGCAAAGCCAAAGCCCAAAGGCCGTCGGGTTTTAAGTACTAATTAAAAAACGAGCATAAGGAGTGTTTTATTAGGTTTAAAGCCACGAGTTTTTTAAATGGCTTCAAAAACGTATGCATAATAAGTCAAATCTTTATAAGTCAAATCTTTATATAAAAATCTTTATATAAAAATCTTTATATAAAAATCTTTATATAAAAATCTTTATATAGTTTGCATAACAATGGTCTTTTGTTAAAGTGTTCTTTCGCTGGTATAAAGACGTATGCACGTGACTAATTTCTTACTCAAGATTGGATAATTGCTTCATGAATTATTAATGAGTTCTTGAAAGCAATTATAAAATCAATATTTAAAACAAACTTACTTTCGTTAACGTCGGCTCCCTTCTTTTAGCCGATTCTTTCACCCTTTCTTTCTTGAAATTTACAAAATCTTGCAAAAATGCGAGCGAAAATGAAATATATTTGCAAGAAATTTATCAATCATCAAATCATAGACAATCCAGAAGACATGTCTTCTGGATTGTCTATGATCAAATCAAGAAATGTTTGCTATTTCGCTGTCGTCATACAGTCGTTATATTGCAAACTTTAAATTGGACCAATCACAGTGTTCGCTATTTGTATTTGTATTTGTATTTAAAATAGATCCCCAGTTAGCTATAATGCTATTTTACACGAGGTCTACGCTATGGTATATTAAGTTATAAATATATATATATATATATATATATAGTTCACTAAAAACTACGATGCTATACAAAATTACAATATAAAATTTAGCAGTGCTTATTCGGTATATATATAAAATAAACCACGCCAACTGTCTACGAAGAGCAGATTTAAAAGCTCCTTTCATTACTATGTGTTTTGTCTCTACACTTAAATTGTTCCAAATTCATTCTATTCCTCTTGTTGTAAACGCTCTAGCAAGGAATGTTTTCTTCTTATAAACAGGTTTCGTAAGTAGTAACTTATCACCTTTACACTTCGATGCGAATCTTGTCTCATGTTCATGGGTAATGATGAGAGGATGAAGTTGCATAAATATAGTAAATGGTTCCTTCCAGTGGAGTGTTCTATGTATAATCATAGCTGTTCTCATGTGTATTCTTTGTCTGACCGTTAGCCAGTTAAGTTCATTGTGTAGTTCTTTTCTGGATTTTTCATGAATTTTACAACCTACGATCAATCTAGCGACTTTGTGTTGAAGTATTTGAAGAAAGTCTAAAGAATTCCGATTCAGAGCTGAACCCCAAACCGTACAGCAGTAGTTGAGTTTCGATAGTATAAGTGCATCCGCAATAGATCTTAAAGCAGTTTTTGGTATGTATTTACTAAATCTATACAACAGACCGAGCGCTTTAATTTGAACAATCCTTCAAAAGACCATCGCAATGGGGTTTCCAACTTAATGCCTCATCCATCTGCACTCCCAGAAGTTTGACACATGAATACTGAGTAATGCTTTGTTCTTCATACTTAGGTTCAGTGAGTTTAGGTTTTTGTCGAGGGTCGAGTGTCGAGGGTCCAATGTCGAGGGTGAGGGTAAAAAGTCGAGGGTGAGTGTAAAAAGTCGAGGGTGAGTGTAAAAAGTCGAGGGTGAGGGTAAAAAGTCGAGGGTGAGGGTAAAAAGTCGAGGGTCGTAAAAAAAGTCGAGGGTTGTATTTTTACGACAACTAAGACAACTACTAACGATAAAAGAGTTTTTAAAACGGTGTTTCTCCTTATGTAAATCATGAATTAAGGGAGAATTCTGGTCTAGAAACAAACTCATTAAGTTGATGGTTTGGGTCGTCTGGTTAAAAAGTTTCGCGCACGCAGCATGTCTTCTAGCGTGTAATGTCTGCAGGCCACTTTTGATTAAGGCATTTTTAGATAAAAAGGCGGAATTTTTTCATTAAAAGCAAAGTCAAAGAGCATTTATTATCAATATTAACTTAAAAGTCTTAAAAGAGTTTCTAAACGTAGTATAATTTCATAAACAGGCCAATGGCAATGTTCAACCTCGCATCAAGCAAAGGTCTCCGTCCCGCCGCAGGTGTGCTTGCGAGGTTGGTCAATGACAATGTTTGGCCGTGAGACGAGTTGATATTGACTGAATCATTTAGCGTTAATTGGTTTCTAGTTGAAACAGTGGCATGTCTGCACCGCGCTAACCGCGCTCCGATCTAGCAGAAAACCACACACAAGTTTTTTTTTTATCATAACTTGCTATTGGTAATATATTTTGCCTGAATGTATTGCCATTACTGGCTTGAGGATTACAGCTGCCCGATAATATATGCTGTTACGTTAATTTTATAAGAAAGCAAAGAGACCGTTCTCATATTAGACATAAACATGTTAACTTGCGAGCGTGAAGGGGCTTAGAAAATAATCGCTTAGAAAATTTACGCAAGGTAGTATCTTTTAAAAGTTAATGTGGTTCTGCATACATATATATAATAAGTCCATGTCACAACATTAAAGAAGTTATTTTGCCCGCAAATTTCGACCCTCGACTTTTTACCCTCACCCTCGACTTTTTACCCTCACCCTCGACTTTTTACCCTCACCCTCGACATTGGACCCTCGACACTCGACCCTCGACAAAAACCTAAACTCAGGTTCAGTGGCTGTGCTACTTTAATCCTTTGGCGACCTCCAATTAGGATACTTTTAGTTTTCTCCACATTTAGCACCAGACGATTTTTCCGGATCCATTCCTCGACGTTAAGTAGAACATAATGAAGATTTTCTGATATTAAATTGACATTTTCTGCCACATGGTATGGAGCGCTGTCATCAGCATACAAGGTAATACTAGCTGTATCCAGTACAGATGGTAAATCGTTAATGAATAGACTAAACAGCATAGGTCCAAGACAACTTCCTTGGGGTACTCCACAGACAATTTTCGTTGGACTAGAAAATTCACCGTTTATGTTAACCATCGAAATTCTGTCTGTGAGATATGACTTGATCCAGTCGATGGCCCCTTCAGAAAAATTATAGTCTTTCAGTTTCAACAATAGTAAATCATGATCAACTAGATCAAAAGCAGCACTAAAGTCTAACAATGCTACACCGGTGAGCAGTCCGTTTTCCATGTTTCTTAGACAGTCGTCTGTTAACTGAATTAGTGCTGTCTCTGTACTGTGGTTTTCTCTGTAGGCATGTTGATTCATCACCATTATTTTGTTCACCGAGAGATACTGATTGATTTGCTGAAACGCTGCTTTCTCATGCAGTTTACTTGGTATATTTAACAGACTAATAGGACGAGAGTTCTCATCATCAAAAGGTTTTTTTTCTATCTTTAGGAATCGGACGTAATTTAGCAATTTTCCATTGATCTGGAAACGTTGATGTTGCAAGTGAATAATTTAGAATATGCCTGATAGGTGCAGCAATGACTTTAGATGCAATATTAAGTAAATAATTGTCAATATTATCCACTCCGGATGTTTGCTATTCATGACAGTCCGCCATATTTTTGAGATCAGTGAGGATGACCACCCACGCACAGTGAGCCACGCCCGCGATCATTGGTGAAATTTATACTTCGCTAATGCTTTCGTTTCCCCGGGTGTAAATAGCCGGGGGGAATTAGAACCCTCGCACGGCGCTTCGCGCCGTCGGCTAGGGGATTAGTCTGTCATTGTACTCGTCAAAGGGAGATCGAGTGCTGTTAACCCTTTAAATGGTAATGCACCCTGATGCGCCCTACTTTATTTTACTTTAGCAGTTTAGGGGAGAGTGCTGCAACTCGATGGGCGTTAGTTTCAGCATTTTGGGGGCTATGTTTTGGTGATATTTAATAATTTTTTAACAACATAACAACAACTCTACTCAACAACATAAAATTTACACTACAAGAAATGAAGATATTAATTATGCACATGATTTGCACTAGTCAGATTTGCCCAAGTGGTGTCACAATATTACCAGGAGGGGCTGGGTGGGGCTGAAAGGTCATAGGTGAATTGCAAATTTAGGATACAGGTCAAACATGGCCATCTCAAAGGTTTATTAGGAGGCCTCTGGCCAAGGATTTTGGTGGAAATAGTGGGGGAGGTGGAAAAAAATTGGGGGAGGTGGAAAAAAATTGGGGGAGGTGGAAAAAAATTAGGGGAGGTGCAGCAGTCAAGCTCACGACCCCCACGGACAGTTAGGGTTTAGAATGGGCCAAAGTCAACAACGTGACGTGTGCATGTAGTGTACATATGTACAGTATCCAATATACAACTCATCCAATTTTGCCCTTCATTACAATTACTACAAAGTTTCTTTCAAAACATTTCATTAAAAGGGTACTTGACACAGAGATGACTATCACTGTTTCAATTTTACAGAAAAACGAAGTGTAGACCATAACCAACCAATAAATGTCAAATTTTCATTTTGAATCTTGAAACTTTCCCAAGGGGAGGTGCATGACTTTTCAGGGGAGGTGTAAAACGATATCAGGGGAGGTGCGCACCTTGCCATACCTCCCCTCAAAATCTGGCCATGCCTGTGGCTGCCTCCATATGTCTGATTAAATCACAGAGCACTACTCAGTGAACTATAAATAAACTGGAAGGCTAACTCAGGGGGGGAAATTGAAGCCAGTGCATTTTAGTTTTTCTGAGTTATGAGCAGAAATACTCAACACTGAACGTTGGGCCATATATCAAATTGAAGCTATTGAAAAACGCTATTTGGTATAAAAAATTCTAGACTTTAGCTAAAAGGGAAATGTTGAAAAACTACAAACATAATTACCGATAATTTGCCGTTTTGCAGTTGTTTTTGTATTTTTTAAATAGTTTTCTTTTCGCTGAAGTCTTGAAATTTCCACAGCGAATAGCAATTTTCAATAGCTTCAATTTGATATATTGCCCGACGTTTGGGGTCAAGTATTTCTGCTCATAACTCAGAAAAACTATTTTGGCTTCATCAAATCATAGGCCTTCATCATAGCAGTTAGCCTTCCAGTTTATTTATAGTTCAATGGCACTACTAAGGTGGAAGGGAGGTTTTGTGGGGCTTCGGGGGCGCAGTCGTCAGAGCAAACGCCTTTCACCTCTGAGATTGTGGGTTCTACTCTTCCTGTGGAACTTATGTGAAATTGTGAAAAGAGTCAGTCAACACTCTACTGAAAGTCGTGGGTTTTCTCTACGCGCTCTGGTTTCCTCCCACAGGGAAGTTGACAGGGTGCATGGGTTAGGATAAACACAGTTAAGAAAGTAATTCCACAATTGTTGTAAAGATAAAATAGTCTAGGCTCAGTACACGGCAAAAAACGATCAGGTTGTTGCAATACTGATGAAAACAGGATTGAACAATGTTTTGCTGCCCACATTGTTCACAGTTATCAACAATATTGAACAATAATGTTACACCCGATTCAGGCTCAACAATAGTGTTCAATATTGTTGACAAGTGTGAACAACGTGGGCAGCAAAACATTGTTCAATCCAGTTGAGCAGCGGGCTCAGCATTTTTTGCCGTGTAAGTAATTAGGAAAGCGTAATACTTGATGTAAAGCACATTTGATCATATCCACACTTATAACATTAGAGGTGTAACTGTGCATTCTCTATTAAAGTTCAAAGTGACTATATGACCGGCAGCCGGTCACGGTTTATCAAATACTAAATGGCCGGCAGTCTAATGACTATAGTTGAATATAAAAACTTTTGTTTGCGTTAACTTTTACCGAGCTTGCCGTTAGCTCATACGGCAAGGGTGCTACGTGCGGAACGTTAAACGCAGTCGGGGTCGGGATGTGTTTTGTCTGACTTAGCACTGTTTCTTCTTAAAAATATTTAAACTTTTTTTCCCGACTTTTCTAACTCTCAAAAGGTTAGGGTTAGGGGTTAGGGTTAGAAAAGGGTTTGGGGTTGGGGATAGGTTTATCTTATAAAAATTAAACTTTAACAATAGTCACTAGACTGCCGGCCATTTAGTATTTGATAAACCGTGACCGGCTGCCGGTCATATAGTCACTTCGATTAAAGTTACCTATAGGATCAAGAGGTAAAAAAGACCTAACAGGTCAAAGCTTGTGTAGGTTACAAGATAGTGTTAATAACATTGGATACATCATTATTGATGAATACTCCATGCTTGGCCAAGTTACTTTTGGTTGGATAGACAAGCGTTGCAAACAAGCAACTGGTTATAAAACTTATAATGACAAAGTTTTTGGAGGAAAATCATTGATTTTAACTGGTGATCCAGGTCAATTGCCACCAGTAGCAGATAAACCTCTTTACCATGCTAAACCATCAAACGCTGTTGGTGAACAAGGTCATCAAGCATATCATATGTTTGACAAAGTTGTTAAACTCACTGTAAATCAACGTGTGCAAGGTATGACATCTGAGCAAGTACAGTTCAGAGATTTGTTATTACGACTTCGCAAAGGTGAATCAACAGTTGATGACTGGAAGTTACTTCTTACACGTCAACCATCAAATGTCACTAATTTATGTGACTTTGAAGATTCTACTAGACTCCTTTATAGTAATGAACAAGTTGCTAATTACAATCATGAGCAGCTAACAAAACTTGAGCATCCAATTGCTCATATTAATGCTCGCCATTCATCAGCATTGGTAAAAAAGATATCCTCAGATGATATGTCTGGGTTAGAACCTGCTAGGGTCATGTTAACCATGAATTTGTGGTCAAGTGTTGGCCTCTGCAATGGGGCTACTGGAACAGTTGTTGATATTATCTATCAGAACAACCATCAACCACCTGACTTACCTATTGCGGTAATAGTAGAATTTGAAAACTATAGAGGACCTGTTTTTAATGAAAACCAACCATTGTGTATCCCAATATATCCAATCATGCACTGTCACATCACAGACAGAAATAGGTTTCCATGAGAGGCAACAGTTACCTCTTAGGCTTGCTTGGGCTTTAACAATACACAAGAGCCAAGGACTTACACTTCCAAAAGCATGGATAAATATTGGTAAATCTGAAAGAACTGCTGGAGTTTCTTATGTTGCTATTAGCAGAGTAAAATCACTTGCCTCTTGTGTCATTGAACCAATGACGTATGAACGATTAACAGGCTTGAAATCATCAGCTAACTTACAATATAGGCTTGACGAAGAAAACAGACTAGATCAGTTAGCACAGGCTACTAGCAGTGCTAGAACAGCAAACTATTGAGTTTGAATAAGAGAGGAATTTCATAACCGTATATGGATCCCAGTTATTTTTTTGTATGTAGTTTGACTATATACCCTTTTAATTTAATTTATTATATAATAACTAATTTACTCCTTGTTGAAACCCAAAATATGAGTCAAACAAGAAAGTGAGTGAGTAATATTTCGATTTTATTACAAAATCATCATCAGACTAACTGGTCTGATGATGATTTTGTAATAAAATCGAAATATTACTCACTCACTTTCTTGTTTGACTCATATTTTGGGTTTCAAGATGCTTATCTTCGGATTATGTTTTGTATTATATTTTTTGAAATTGTCGGCTGGTATTGTTTTTTTTTTACTCCTTGTTATCACTGTATGTATGAAAACATGATTTGCAAGTTGAAAGAATGGTAAGTTTTTTGTTTGTTTAACCCCTCCCCTGCCCTACTTTTATTTTCATTCATTTATGTGCTACCGTGTTTCTAAGTAAATATCTCATGCTGGCAATTATTTTTTCTATAGTTTTGCAATTTTAATGGATGTGAATGCTGCCATGTTAACTGCTGGATGAGACCAAATGGTGGTTAAAGTCAAAATATAATATTGATATACATGTATTACATCGCATGAAAATGGATGGGAGCTTCTGGATTAACAGAAATGTATTTCTATTAAAACAAGAATGCTGATTTACAAGATGGTACGGATATATTACATCTAATGCAATGGGATGGAATCTGCCATGTAATAGTTTTTGCTGTACTTGTTTCCTATCTACCATATGGATGCGACACGAACATTGTATGTCAAGATATTACATACCTTTATATGTACAGTAACCTAACAAGTTATTGGACAATAATGATGGCCAACAATGGATACTACCTGTACATGCTAAATAAATACGAAACATTTATATATTGGACAAAAAACCAGTGATAAACTTGTTTACCAAATGGAAAATACAGTGGACAGAAGACTATCATTACCTTGGAAAGAATATGAAAACTTGCAAAAACTAGTCATATCACGTTAAAAGACATATTGTGTATATTCCTAATTGTGTTCTTCTAGACGTTCTGACAAGTGAAGATGATTTAAAACATTGGTGCCAACAATCACGTGCATACATGTAGATATGACAATCCGAAGTACACTTTACAGTATATAGTAATTATTGCATGTTGTACTTTGAATATTTTTGAAACAAAATAAATTCATACATACAGTGTGTATAAGGCAATTTAAATAAATGAAGTTTATTGGTATAATCAATCCCCAGGGCTTTGGTCGTAAGGCAGCACTTCCCTTGCGATAGTAACTTCTAGTCATAATCGTATTAATTTACTAATTTTAGTAATTTAGGAGAGAGGAAACCAAATGGATAACCTGGTGAAAACCCCTGAAACACAAAAGAGAACCAACCACAGTTCACTTACAATGGTTTTCAATCCAAGCACTTCATGTCAGTACAGTATAGTCACCCACCTAAGTAAATTACAGAATCTTCATTCTGTGAACATCTCAATTGCCTATTAGGGTAAATTGAACAGACAGGCAAACAAGGATGAAAGTGCATGAGAGTTGGCTGGCAGTCACACAACCTTGGTTATAGCTGTTAATGCTATCCCAACACAATCATGTATTTTATTGAAGTTAAAATTAGTTAAAACATGTTAATTTAGAGTGTATGTCACTGTGTGACTGCCAACTCTCATTCTTGATCCTTTAACCAGCTTTAGAAATACAGTAGAGATCGACATATGTACAGGGCTATGGACAATGTGCATGTGTCTATGTGTGGGAGATGTAACACTCCCAATATTTGTTCGTGAGTAATTTTAGGTAAGTTTCTACTGTAGGTGACTTAAGCTGATTTTCACATTTCCCTTTCATACTTGAAAGGGAATTAAATATTAAAGTTGAAAGAAAGAATGCCAAATTTTAGTTGCATTTCTGGGTCTTGTGAGGTTCTATACATGCATGCATGCATATCCAAAATTTGCTCAGGGCAGCATTCTCCAAACCCCTATATAGTAGATTTAGCCATGTGTCCCAATGTGCTAATACATTCTTTCAAACTAAACACATACCTACTTGAATCTTCTCATAAGAACACAAAGGAATCTGTTTATATGGAGGTACCTGAGCTAGCTCGCTTTGCCAAGATCTGACGTTGCTATGTAATTTATACTAATATTCATCTTGCATTTAAATGGGAACCGGGCTGGCCTGCCTAGGCGAGATCTCGCTTTGTGAAGCAGGGATCTCGCCTACTGCAGGGTGTCCACCCTTTGGCGAAGGTGAAATTCAAGGACTTTTCCAGGACTTTCAAGGCCCTTTTTCTAGTAAATTCAAGGTAGAACTGGGACAAATCTTTGAAAATGGCATGGATTTTAGACTTTTACAAGCAAATAATTCACTTTAATCAGTAATTTTAATTAAAATCACTAATGTTGGCACAGCTGGAGGTTAAAAAAAAAGAAATTCCAGGACTTTCAAGGACTTCTACTGATTTTCAAGGTCTTTCCAGTCCTGGAATTTTTTTTCCAATTCAAGGACTTACAAGTATTTTCAAGGCCCATGGACACCCTGCTACTATAGTAGGCAGGCTGGAAATTTCCCATGTAAATGCATGCAATTGACAACTTGCATGTTAGACTAATTTTTGATTTATGCAAAAAAAAGTAAATTCCCGTAAAGAACTTATTAAAATCAGTAAAATTGTAAAATTTGGTTACGAAATGTTGTAAAATGCAGAAAATATAGCCTTGCAAAGTTTGCATATTTTCAGTACGTTTGTATTATGTGCAGAAATTGTTACCATTTTTGAGCCGAAAATGGTAACAATTTCCGCACGTAATACAAATATACTGAAAATATGCAAACTTCGCAAGGCTATATTTTCGGTATTTTACAACATTTCACAACCAAATTTTGCAATTTTACTAATTTCATTATTTTCTTTTTAACTGTTGTGTTTTATTCCCTTCTCTTTACTTAGATTAAAATTTAGTCTATCATGCAAGTTGTCCATTAGCCAGGTTTACCTGGGAGTCTTATTGCTCAGCTAGTTCACACAAATATATTTATAAGTAATACCATATCAATATGAGGGAAATTAGTGATTACAGTCAAACTGGATGTTTTGTTCCCCTGAATATTGCAATATTGTTGGGAACAGGGGCGCACATTCGAAAAAAATTTTGGGGGGTGTCCTATGTTCTGGGACCGACTTTTTTAGTATTTGTGTTTGGTAATTAGAAAAGCCAACTATTTAAAGCGCATAGACGGTAAGACGGGCATAGTATTCCAAGAGTTTAAATAAACGTTCAGTTTTTCAGAACTTTTGCAGTGGTCTAAACTTTCGGAGGGGGGGAGGCAAAATTTTTTCGGTCATGAGTGTTGCTTTGAGCGCAAGTTCAAGTTCAAATGTGCTTTAAAGCAACCATAGGCATCTTTTACTGGAGTTAGGATTCTAGGTAGGGAAGACTTCAACTTTTATTGGCAAACAGAAGAGATGGGTATCATTATTCACACATCATACCCCCACGCCAATTTCTGCCCAGATTTCAGCTTTCCACAAGGGCAGTCCTTATGCCCATTGCAGAGCCCCCCGAGCCCCCATCTTGGCTACGCCGCTGATTTACTTCTGCCTTCCAAAGTTTCAGCTTTTACGACAAGACTAACAATGCACATTTTAACTGCACCGCGGGGGCTTGAGGTAATCGGATTGCATTACATTGGTTGAACTGTTGCAACACGGAAGTTGATTATTTGCTCTCTTGGTTTGTGTCAGTGAACTCTAATTTGTGTATGTCTAATTAGTTTTTCTTTGTCTAATTTGTTTTTCTTAATATGTTTATGCAACTTCCATTTCCAGAATGTCCACCTACATGTATTACTTTTTTCAACACAAAATGATAATATCTTTCAGATTTTAGCAGGACCAACTTTTTCGTCCCATTCAGGTTTTGGGACCGACTTTTGAGATATATTTCACAAAACATGGGGGAGGGGTGTCCCCTGGTTGGGAATATTGCAATTTTTATTGCGAGATTGCTCCAATTAGCAAGTTGCAATCGACATGATCAAATTGCAAGTTGAAATTCACAACCAGATTTGTAAAGAAAGTCTCTGATTGGCTACTAGTAGCAAAGAAGAACCAATCCATTTGCTCAGAGTATTTGATTGGTTCTTCTTTGCTAATAGTAGCCAATCAGAGACTTTGTTTACAAATCTGGTTGTGAATTTCAACTTGCAATTTGATCTTGTCGGTTGCAACTTGCTCAGAGCAATATCGCAATCAAAATTGCAATATTCCCAACAATATTGCAATATTCAGGGGAACAGAACATCCAGTTTGACTGTAAATGTCCCTGAAAGCCGAGGGAGGTTTGTGGAACAATAGAATCCCATCCAATCATGGTATTATGTTGTGAATAAGATTTTCCCGACAGGTTTCGATCTTAAAATGTCCCTGTGAACGATTCTGTGGGTTACAACCACTAGCTGGTTAGTGATTACAACCGTGAAAGTTGCATCCTTCCCTGGCAACATATACAATGCAAACTCTGTCCAAATTGCAACAGTCAAAAGAAAAAGAATATTTTATATAATTGCTATAATTGTTCCTCGTAATGATAATAATCATAATACTAACCATCAGCAAGAATATTCCATTGCATAATTCTCAACAAACCATTCTTTTGCTGTAAATCCACTTCACAACCT